>JZSA01000139.1:0-157151 GCA_000956155.1 Cotesia vestalis
TTTTACCAAAATCAGGTCAAATTTAATTTGAAACCAATAAAAAAATACACCATAATAATTTCAAAGCGAAGTAAAATTCGGTCGTGATCGAAACATTGAATAAACAGCACTCTCTTACAGACCACCGATTTCTGAGATGGAAATCATCCTCGAGGGGGACAAAATTATAATCTTCCCCTCGCGGGCAATCAACCAAGTCAAAAATCCAAACAAGCGCATCTGCATCAATTCCTTAATACAACCTACAAGGATGAAAAAACCAGAAGCAGGGGCTCGGTGAGTGAATTCAGCGCAGCTGTTGCCGAAAAATAACAAGATTTAAACTGCGGAATCAAGACCATAAAATTCATCTCGATCTTATTTAGGAATATCGCGAATATATGTAAAAAGAGAAGAGGGAAAAAGTTATTGTTCTCACGCAAAGTCTAGCTCGGTTGACGTTCTCGCTAACGTGGGAGGTCGCGGTAATAACACATTGTTATTTAACGTCCTAGTCTCTTGGAAGGATGGATAGGAGGTTAAGTGGGGTTTTTCGAGCCCAAGTTCCCGTGCAAGCCTTGGGCCTGGGCAATAAAATTATCATTTATTCGAGGACAGAGACTGACAAAACAGAGGGGGCAAATGAAGGGGAATAGAGTGCGAATAGAGGAAGAAAAGTGAAAAGGAGAGTTGAGAAGCTACGGTAGTGTTGGAGAGACGTCACTAGCTGAGACCGGGCAACTGCTTGAAGTTTGATGCAAATATCCCGGGTGATGCATTATTCAGGAAGAAACTATTAAACTAATACTAATACTAATACTTATATAAATATAGAAGGAGGTGGAGGTGTACGAATGGTATGGCTGATAGATGTGTGTGTCTCGCATTCTACATTCACACACTTGGATATGGATGGCTCTGTGCTCTGTACTATTATATATATCGCGGAGCAGTACATGAGCCCGAGTGCAACTAGGCGTATTAAACTACCGCAACGACTGTCGCATGTTTGTGTGCTCTGCAGTGTTTTAATGTATTCGTTCCGGGCGGTTTCCTCGACGAAAGTTTCGTGTCAAAATGGCTCCTTCGTCGGCGTAATTCGAACCAACCCGTGACTGTCTTGCATAATGAATATCCAGAGACCGTAGACCGTCCACGGGCACGGGTGACTTTATGCATTATCCATCTAGACGTCGTCAAGACAGTTTCACTGTTTAAAACTTTTTTCGCTCCCAGTCATTTCATTCTATCTGTAATTCTCCACCAGTATTTTGCTTCCAACGCATTGGTATCTGCTGCCAAAATAACTGGGCTCGTACATCATCTTGAAAGAGAAAGACAGGTTTTTTTTGGCAGTGGTATGCTGCAAGATTTGGACTTTGGAATTTCGAATTAAGAAACAAAATTTATGCTTTGTTTGTATAACATGTTTTTTAAGTTTAAGAATTATGGGATTGAACTAGTTTCATTTGACTTTGAATGTTTGAGAGTTACTTATCACTTCTTCACTTTATATCTGATATTGAAATTTAGTTTTGAAGCATAAGATGTAAAAAGATTGCTTATTGAAAAAATTTTTATTTTGCAGTGAAAAAAAGTTTGATATCATCTGAACCATTTCGGAATTATAGAATTTTTTTGCAAAGATGCGTAGGAAAATCTCCAGTGACTCAATGATCAAGGTAAATATTTATTTATTTATTTTAGTATGTAATGCAATGTATTATTTTTCAATAAAAAATTGACTCATTCTGCAAAAAAAAAAATAAATTTCCTTAAACCAAGAAAATTAATCAAGAAGATCAAAATAATTTTGATCTAAATAAAATTAGTATTGCTACAAAATTTTATTTGGTTACAATGACAACATTTCTTATCAGATATTTTTTTGAGTCAATAAATTTTTTTTTGTTTTCTCAAAAATTAATTTTTTTTTTTATGTAACATTTATTTAAAAATTGAACATTGGAAAAAAGTAGTTTCTAGTATATACAGTGATTTTTTATGTTTTGTCCCGAAAATTATCATTTTTCAGTCACAAAATTATTGATAAAATTATTTTCTAAACCAATTGATTATAATTCTCATAAAAATCAGATAATTCAAAATAATAACTTCTTTAATAATCGAAGCAAAACATAAAAAAGATAATCTTTCTTTTCATTATTGACTTTCCAAAAAAGTCTATTCTATCGCAAACAATTCAACCATTTTCCGTATACTACCAAAAGCAAAAAGATACTATCAGACTCATAACTTATATCCCGAGCTCCATTCACGCGAACAAGACTAACAACCGAACTCCTCCGTCCCCCGACGATTAAATAGCATAACAATGAGTATAGCATGAAGAGGGTCTGTGTTCAATAACCCAACTAAACACATTCTGAGGGTTTTATTCCCGCGATCTTTGTCTGTCTCGTCTGGTGTTTCTGCAGAAGCCAACCGGAATAAGGGCTACGGGAGCTTCGGCTAATGAACAGTTTGAAATTGGTCGCTTTAACAAACTACCCCCAAGAGCTGCCCGCCCACTACACCACCAAGGATTCACAGGCTTTGAATATGCAAATCGCGGTCTGTCTTAGACGCGGGAGCTACCGAAGGCAGTTAGTCTATTTTGTGGCCTGGGACCGTTGCACCCCGGAGATACGAAGATACCAAGGGTGGTGAATAGTTTGTCCTGAGTACGGTCAACTGTTGTCACTCTTGGCGCATGCATTCAGCTCGGATTTACGCTACGGCGATGCCCATTAGCGATCGCTGGAACTACACTGATGCACCGGATTCTCGGGTTTTTCCCAAGGGGGCAAACAAAAACTCATATAACTTGTCCAATAACAACAATGACAATAATGACAACAGCAACAGCAATAACAGCAAGTACGCTATCAATATCACACACAATAATAATTTTCATTGTGTTATTTATTTTGCCTCAAGGCGGCAGGTCATGCCTTTTTATTTTTAACGATTCGATTTCCCTGCATGTTCTTCACTCTAGATCACGGCATTGTCTGTGTGTCATTAAGGCCAAACGACTCTGCTCAGAATAGAATTTTAGCTGGCCTTAACGAACATCGAGAGGTAGGCAGACGATGGATGCTGGATGTTCGCAAGGGGAGGAACGAGAATGATAACGACGGTGAGATTAAAATTCACGTGAAGGGTTACCCTCGTATCGGTCTCGGCAGTAAGTTTTCGGCTTGGCAACCCTTCACACCGCTACTCCACGCTCGAGCTCTTCATACAGAGATGAGGAGCCTCCTAATGGCGCTATAACGAATAGAGACGCACCTCGATATAATATGGCATTGTAGAGCGAGTACATACAGGGGAACTGTAAAATGGATCGTGCTTGGCTTCCGATTCGTTACCCAAAGGAAGGGAGAGATTCTCACTCACGGAAGTCCTACTAAATCTTATTCTATCGCTCTGATGAAAAGGGTTCGGCTCACTACCGATAAACCCAGGAAACTTTCCTAGTAAATCATCAACCAGGAAGTTATATAGGTTTTTGAAATAAAGTTGTAATTAAGATTTTGGTTTTGCGTGAGTTACGGGGTTAGTTTATCAATTGATTTTATGGGACTGATTGTTGATAACATTTTTTACTGTATTGACAAAAAAATTGTCTTGATTAAAGAGAAAAATTCAGAATTAAAAACATTATTTTGAAGAGTTTGATCTTGGATCTAACAGAAAAATTCTTGGGTCAAGTGAAATTTATTTTTAAATCAAAAACAATCATTAGTTAAAGAATTTTTTTACTCGATGACATTTGAGAAATATTTTTTGATAAATTTATTTTTACATTTTTAAATTGTAAATGTAGGCTTTGGGAGTCAAACCTCAAAAATTACAAAATTGAAACATTCTTCATCTGGAACAAGTTTTTAAAAGTTCATGGAAAGTGAAAAGTCTAAAAATTCAGTTGATCAAATTAAAATTTTTGAGTCATTTGCATCAGAAATCTTATTTTCTTTTTAAAAAAAATAAATTATTCCGTTTTATTCATTTATAAAATAAAATAAAAAAGGAATATGACAAGCAAATGAATTATTCATGTGTAATTTCATTATCGTCGTGAGTAGTATCAATATATTATTTTATTTATTTTTAATAATAAACTAGATCTGACAAAATCCGAAAAACGGTCATCAATGGAAAAAATCAAGAAGATATAGGCGCAAATAAATAAATGAATATTAAAAAATAAATAAAAAATAATAAAGTTATGACTTATGACTAATCAACAACTTACCATTAATTGATATGTAATTATTTCAATGCAACACAATGTCAACTGACGTAATAGCATTTCTTGAAACAAAGTTATGATTTTAAAAACCCGAGTAATTTCTATTTATTCAACTTTTCAGAAAGAATATAAATTTCTGCATACATTTTGATACCTCACTGACGTACTCCAATAAATTTCGTTATTTAATTAATTATATAATTTATTAACAAACACCGGCGTGAGATGAATGCTTGATTCCCATGTCAATTAAGCTGTCACCAATAAATTTACTTTTTCGCTTTATTTTGGTATGCAAATCGCTCGCGTAATCAATATTATCAATACTGCACACTGTGTACTGGTTGATGGGAATTTGCAGCGACTTATTTAAAAAAATTACCAAGAATTATCCTTCAAGTTGTATTATTACACAATGGAAAATAATTTATGATATATTAAAAAGGCGTAACATGAATTATATTGACAATGTTAATTTTTTTAATGAATTATTATTTATCATTATCATAATTGCTATAATTATTATCATTTAATTAAAATTTGTAAATTCTTAATCAATCTTGCAAACAATTGATTCTTATTTTTTTTTTAATAAAAAAAATTATGTACTTAAAAAATTATATTTTAGTTCAAAAAATATTACTTTGAATCTTCTGAGTTAATTTATAATTTTCTCAATATATTAAGCATCAATCTCTTTTATTTTTTAATTTGAACTGTTGATGAGTTAAAAATTGGTCAATTTAAATTGAATCAAATATCGGTAAATAATTATGTTAAAAACTTTAACTTTAACTAATAATATTAATAATAATAAAAATGTATTGTAAAATTTAGAGGGAATTTTTTCGAGATTATTTTTTAAAATTGCTAGTTTTTGAATTTTTAAAATTTTAACACACTATCACCTTCATATATATTTTGCTAGCAAGCATAGTTACCGACTGACTAGGATATATTATAGTCAAACCCTAACCTTTGTATTCCATAGTTGTTTGATTAGCACGTGGAACTTTTTTTTTTTCAATATCTGTTAATTCATTTAAAATTCTACTCATCCTATAATCACTGAATTAGTTCAAAATTTCAGAGTTATTTAACTGCTGTCACTTAAGGTAAAATTGCATAAACATCAGTGAAAAATTCCGTCTAAACATCGGATAAGAGGTAATATAATCAATGATATTCATCCAACAATTTCTATCATGGAATGTAATAATTATTACCTATAAATTAATTAAAAAATGATTTACGACTAACTAACAATTCTCTTAAAAAAATAAAGTATCATATATATCTAGTGTTAATAACAGATACAATCAACAATTATCAATAGAAGAAAAATACGATCGTAAAGAAGAATTTTCCTCAACATGACATCATGCATGACGAACGGATAACCAATAATGATCCGCTCGAAGTCGGAAGAAAGCATTGGTGCGGTTACTCCTATCGGGAAAAGACATCCTATTTAGCCGGGTACGATACAACATACCGCGATCGGTGAGTCAAGTCATGTAAGTCAATCAGTTCAGTATCGGTGAGTGCATCAATCAGCATGCATCCGCGACCAGTTAGTTCCTTAATACCACCAATACAAATAATATTTCTTCTGGTATTAACAACACCCAGTTCCACCACTCGTCCCGTCTACCTATTCGAAATTCCGCGGAAGTGTTGCTCCTCAACCAGTTACTTCAATGAGCACCTGGAGTGTGTCGCCCGAGTCAACGGAACATGGACCCCCAAAGTGTTCTTAAAAAAATTTTCCTGGACCTACTCTTCATCGCCATCACCACTTTCATCACCAAACATCGTAAGCTCCGAGTGTCACTTCAACATTAGCGAATCCTTATTCCTTAACAATAACTCCAAAGCATCGAATTATTCACAAATAAAGCTTGAAATGGGCAATAATTTATGCGTAGAAGAAACCATCAATGGAACCACAGTTTTAGCCAAATGTTTGTTCAGGAAAATCCACGAACAGATCCACACTCTGGGTGCAGTGATTTTCTGGGGAGCGCAGACCTACATGTCGACAAATATCGCCCACGTAATTTTGTGCACCATCGTAGTGATCATCTATTTATCGGTTCCGCGACTTCAACGGGGTGTTTACAATCGATGCGTTGTCAGGCATAACATCTGCTTAATGATGGCTGGAGTAGTTCTGCAGATTCTCGGTTTCTGCGAGCTTGGGAACTGCCAGTTCAACGACTATCTGATGATCCTGTCATGGTTGGTGCTTCAGTACTTCACAATCGCGACCGCGCTGTGGTTGAACGTTGTCTGCTATGACATGACCCTGGCAATCACCAAATTTCGATGGATGACAGGAGCAGGTCAGCTTGACAATGTTGACGAAAACCGCAAGATCTTTGTCTACGGACTCTTCTCCTGGGGAGGGTCTTTGGTACCTGTAATATTAGCCGGACTCTGTGATTACATTCCTGCGGTCCCAAAGAACTTCATTTTGAAACCAAATTACTTGAACTTTCGCGATGGACCCAGTCCAATTGTGAATTTATACTTTTTCCTGGTACCTGCGTTTACTTTGTTGCTGAACAATGTTCTCTTTGTGTACACCACATTCAAGATTATCAAGATTCAGCGCAGTACGGAGATTGCAACTGCGAATCAAACGAATTTGCTGAAGAAAAAGTATTTTTTATTTTTGAGGTTGTATTTGCTGATGGGAGCGCCGTGGTTTTTTGGAATGGTGCTTGCATGTTTGAACAAATTGGTTCTTTTGAAAACTTGTAGGCTGATTCAACCCTCGCTTTGGTTGATAATTCTCGCGACTCACAAAAGTGTTATTTTGAAAGTTAAATCGCTGTCTGCGAATTATAAACGAAGAAAAAGTAGCGTTACTACTATAAGTGCCTAAATTTGGGAATAATGATAGTTTGACTGTAATTGAAAATTTTGGTCAAGTTTTGCGTGATAAATTTGTACATAATAAATTTTTAAAAGTGCATTTTATATAACTGCGAGCATTTTTTCATTTATACTCGATTTTATGGAATTTGTGAAATTTTTTTATCTATTATTTTTTTTTGGTCTAAAAAAATTTTTTGAAATTCAAATTTCTTTTAAGTATAATGAAAAAATTGGTCAAGTTTTTTATTGTAATTTTTTATAATTAATGTGTTAAAAATCTTTTTATACCAAAAATTCAATTTTTGTATAAAGAGTGACTTTTTATTTTGCGCCTGTAATTTTCACAAGTGATAAGCATTTAAGTAACAAAGTAAATATTTTTTAGGATTTAAAAATACAAAGACTGAATATTAAATAATAATTTTAGTTATCAGCACTAATTATCACTTGAGTATTTTCCATAAATTAAGTATTCAAACACATTAATGTATACATGTTTGTATAAGTACGGGATATCCAGTTTTATTTATAAAGTCTTGGCAAGTGATACTAAGAGACTGTGGTTTGAATTTCCGTTATGTAATTCGTATTCTAAGGAATCCCTGTCGAGGAAACTTGTTTTGCAAAAAAACATTTATATACACATACATAATTATTATACACGCAATATCGTTCTTTTTTAATTGACTCATACGAAGATAATACACACGATCATAATGTCTGTAGTTTATATGTTTGTCTATGTTTGTATGTTTATTTACATAATTATATCTTACTCAAATGTATTGTTAGTTTTTATTGCAAATACTGTTGTGATTGCAAGTCACAAAATTATTCTTAATTTTTGTATTGAATTTTTAATATTATCAATTAATTATTTAGGGGTAGTATTTAATATGGAATAAAATAAATCTGTGACTGTGATATGATATTGAAATGATAAAATAATTAAACCGTTAATTATGATTACGATTGTAAATTATTAATATAAAATAAATAATAAATGATTTCACTAAATCAGTGGTCGATTATTTAAATGTACCTGGATGCAATAATTGATGACGATAATGTATGTTTATTAGTGTGTCTCGATAAGTCAATGATGACGGATTGTCAGCAGCCTCAACGGACGTTCAATCAATCAATGGATAAGCGGATTAACGTGATTACGCGTCCCATATATAATAGCGAGGATTATGGATTTTCATTTTCGATTGAACTTTTTTTAGGTTTTTTTTTTTGTATTTCCTGCAATCATTGTTGTTTTGCATGGATAAATAAGGACAATAGGTTCCTTGGAAATCTGGGATTCGTATTAGGGGGCGTGGACTTGGATTAAAAACATTAATTGCATTGCTTTGGCGAAATATTTGCATGTTCTGAATAGAGAGTCGTTGATGTGTTTCAAAATTTGGTTTCAATAATGTTCTTATTTGTAGAAAATTTTTTTTAATGCAGAATTTTTGAATCTATTCGAAAAATAAATTGTATTGCAAACGGCAATATAATTTTATAAGAAATTAAAAAAATAATTCGATAACAATACAAAACTATTAAAATGATACAATTACAAATCTTTGACAATCTCAGAAATATTTGTGTTTTTTATAAATTTATCTTATTAGTACTGTCGTATTCAAAACCAGTAATTTTATTTTATTGATTTGGTCGTTCATTAACCGGTGGGTCAACATCAATTATTGATAATCATACGAACACAAATTACATCTATTTTTAAAGTATAGATTGATAAAACAATCAACTTGATTCAAAAAAAAATTTTTCTTATTTTGTGCTGTCTCAAAAATAAGTTGAATTTATCAAATTTTACAATTTGATACCTTTTAATTAAGAAGGTATTGCAGCAAGAAAAAGGCACCAATAGATTATGGCTATTGGTTTCTTTTTTATGCACTAGTGCTGTCTCTCTTTACAGACTATTGCTCCCTTACTCCCACTCACGTAAAATATCGAAAGTCACTAACTTCAAACATTTTTATTTTTGATAAAAAATAGTTCTTGTAACTTCAATTAAATATTCTGTTTTTCAAAAAAATCATAAGAAAAGTATGGTTATTATTTAATAAAATGTTTACTCTAACTAGGGTTAGGATAGGAAATACATGTTGAATGTACGATTTTTAATTGTTATTATTTCGAAAATTATCACCGCAAGCACTATTAAAAAAAATTTATTCGTGTGGAAGACATTTAAAAGTACGCGTATTCAAAAATTGAAAAATATCATAAGAAAAGTGACTTTGCACAGTGCTTCCTTAATATAAAAAAATGAAATTGAATCAAGAAAATTATTTTGATAAATTTGAATCAATTTTTTCCAGTTCAAATAAATTTTACTTCAAAAACTTTTTTGCTTGATCCAAGAAAGAAAATTCTTTACATGATGTTTTTTTATTGACAATTCATTTTTTCAACTTCTCTATATTTTTAAAAACTTTACGCCATTAATTTTATTATTTAATAATTACTTCTTCACCATTAATTTTATTAAAGTTTCTCAGTATTACAATCTGTATCTATCCTTAAAAAATTCAAGCAATAGATATCAATCATATATCCTTTTTCTATATTTTTTTTAAACAATTTCGTAAATTAAAAAAAAAAAAAATTAATCAAACATTAAAATGACATCAGGAATAACTAATCCGAGCATGCTACAAACACCATCGCTATTTTCTATGCATTCACTATAGTTCAATAGTCTAAAATAAATAATATTTGTACCTATTTATGACTACTGATTGCATGTTGTGTAGATAAATAGTGAGATTTATCGTAGAAATGAGTATCCTTGTCATGTAAATAATATAAATACAGGTTGAGTGACACTCGAATTGGAGTTTTCACAGAATTAAATTAATCCCGATAGAACCCGGGGGGATAGAAATGGATGAAATATTCATTGATATTATATGTCCATTCTGTACTGTAATGTACTGAGTTGTAGCGACGGACTACTTGTCGTCGGTACCGTCCCCCTTGTATCGTTGACGGGCAACATCCCCCTATCATTTCGTCTTGGTGGACCCTCGGCAATCATCTAATGAAATCATAATTTCATTTATTGGTTACTCTTATCCGCTATTAAAATATCATCATACTTGATGCACCATTACGCATTACTCATTATTAATTTAATACGCACGTATTCAGACATATACGCACACATTTGTATCATCAGAAGCAAATATTCCCGGTGAATATGTAATGATAATGAATAATAATATTTAATCAGAAGAAAAAAAAAATAAACTGAACCAACTGCTGGCGATGTTAATTGAAATCACAGGGAAACATCCTGCGCACTAATTAAAAATAATTTGTTTGTTTTATCTTTCATTTATTTCAGATAATTGTTATTTAAATAACAGCATATTAATAACTGAGCAACCGGGTGCCTGGTAAAAGCAAAATTTAATCTACCGGCAATTAAATAAAATATTATAACTGATAATTATTTGTTATTTTCAGAAACCGAGATATTCAAAAATAATTACCTGCATTTTATTTGATGGCGGTGTAATTATTGTTACTGTAGTCATTAGTATATATATTTATTTAAAGTTCTGGGCTTGTGAATTCACCGTTTGTTTTAAAAATGGTAATTTTTATCGTACAGAGTGAGTTGAGGGAATTGAATTGAATCGAGTGGAGGTTGCAAAGCCATTTAAAGCTCACAAGTTTCGGTCTTTATCTGGTTTATGTAAATCAAGTAATTTAGTGTAACAACGTCCAGCCGAGTAGAGTTCAGGTATTTTATGAGAAAGTTCTGTTAAATACAAACCGATTTCTGCTATATATATCACCACTGCACATATATATCAACTTGACAAGTTACTGACTTATTTAGATGCTAATTCAACTAATACTCGTGTTCATATTAATTGTGGCTCAGTTTGACATTTGTGGCTTCTGCTACTGACCTACAATAGTCATACCAATAATAATAATAATGTAATAATGACATTTGACATTAAGGACGTTTTATATTTGAAATTTAAACTGATTATTCAGATTTATTTATTTATTTATTTTTTTTTTTATCAAAAATTGAGTCATCAATTCAATATAGTCAAAACAATAATAAATTGAATCAAGTAAAATTTATGAGAACTAAAATTATTAAAAAAATTTAAATAGTTCATGAGAATTTGACAAAAAAATTCTACGTACCTTTTAAATCTACTGAAATCTTAAAAGATACAATTTTTATCTATCATATCGAAGAATATTGAGAAATGCACGATTTTATTTGTTTAAATAAAAAAATTTGAAAATTAAAAAAATTTATATGACTTTGTCGTATTCTCTACAATTCATGCTTTTATACTTAATTCTTTAATTAATTTATTTCAGAAAAATACATTCATGTTCATTTTTTTTAATATTTGAACTGAATACAATTTTTTTTACGATAACAAATTTGAGTAATTTTAATTTTGATGTACGAAACTCAATTTGATTTGGATAAAAATTAAGCAAAAATTTCCATCAACATTTTTCAGAGATGGTTTCAGAAAAGTATTTTACAAAAGAAAAAAAAAAGACTATGTCTGGAAACAGTTGTCAAAATTTAATATTGCATCAAAGTTATGTTCTAATAAAACATGACTGCTGCATTAATTTTTGCTCCCGAGTGGTTAGCAGTTATGAATAAATCAACGATCAATAAATAATAAAATTATCTCAATCCAGTTATAAAATATATGACATGGTAATGAATAATAAATAAAGAGTAAAATGAAAAGGTCTGATTTGGTAGTGATATTTATCTCGACTAGAAGCATTTTAATAAACACTAAAGAATCCAAAGCATTTCTCGATCCGTGGTATTCACGCGGACAAAGTACTCGAGATTGTTGAATGCCATAGAGAGAGAGAGAGAGAGACGGGTTCGGGGTTGCGAATGAATATTCAGTGGATGCTGATCTACGAGGACTAACTTCTGAGCATAAGCTGCTGCAAAGGCACCTGTAGATAGAATGATATAAATACAACTCCAACAACAGGAGGAATAGGGATAGAACAGGAATCAAACTAGAGTAGCGATGGTTCTTGATTTGCGCTCGCTTTGAACAAAGGAGTTGGCTTTAGGTCAAATTTGTACGGATGGCAACATATATAGCCATGATATGCACCCGTAAAAAAATTAGCTTGATTCAAAAAGAGAATCAGATAATTTAATAACTATTATTGTATGCACCATATAACACAACACATTGGCATATAAACCTCAAAGAATCAGAGCACAATAAAAAGACAAAATCCATCGAAAGCCAAGAGGTACTTATTAAGTAAAGGCCCTCTTCTCTCAGGACCTAATGGATGAAACGCGTTTTCTCAGATACCTGAGCGCAAACCCCGTACCAATACCTCGGTGTGCACTCTAATTAAATTCCTTTTCCCTCTTGATCCCGCTGAACAGCGAACAAAGTAAAGTCTTTGGGTTCGCGACATTTTCGAATAAGGAATTCCCATTTATAATGAGCCAACCTTCCAGCAGCCACCAGTCGACTCCGTGGCACAGAAGCCACCAGTGTAAATACTAGTTTAGGTTCTATAAATCAGACTAGGGTTCTTTGAAATTTGTCCTAATTAAATAATGCTTTTTTAACTCATAAATTATCGTCGGTTTAATATCATAAATTATCTCACATCCGATAAATCAATACCAATTAGCTTTTGATTAAAAACTAGACGCCTTTTTATATTGTACTACAATCTTCGTTATTATATCATCCTACGTAGTGAAAAATGTTTTGACTAATTTCTAATTTAATGTTTTGTTTCACGCGCTGTCTACCTCATCGCACCTTTTCATATTTTGGTAATAAATTTCGAGTATTGTACTTAATTTATAAGCTCAAATGATTTTATTACGCTTTAAATATTGCGGCAAGTAAATTATTAATTACTTTGTCGATAAATTACTCGACAGTTTTCCAATTTATGTATTCTATTATATTTGAAATTTTTTATTCCGTTTTTTAGTCGCTTTGTATAAAAAATTTTACTAAATAATGAGAGTGGAAATTTTTCATACAATCTTGAGAAAAAATTTTGATTCATTTTTCTTATTTCTTGAATGTTTTAAAAATAAGTTGTCTTCATTGTGATGCAAATCAGAAGCTCTGCATAGAGTCGAACCCTTTGTGAATTGGGCCCATAACCTTTGAAATAAGTTTTAAGTTTTTTTTATTTAAAAAAAAAATTCAAAAACAAAATAATATAAAATCAATATCAATCTTTCAATAACATTGATAAATACTTGTCTATAATTTTTGCTATAAAATATGTTATGAATATTAAAATAAATGCATCTTTGTTTACAAAGAAAAATTTATCTTAATTCTTTTAAAATTTATAAAAAATGTTTAAAATGAAATAAAATAATTATTGTTGAAGCTTAAAAATTTTTTTGTACATACATGTAATTAACACTTATATAACACACGATAATTAATAAAAAAGTTATCAGTGCAATAGAACAGAAAGGGAAATTAATCCAATGTCGACCGAATGTTAGTGGCATTCAAAATCCAATCAAGCAGAATTAAATGCCGGCAGAGTCTCATCTTCTGGTGGTGGTGCTTTCACTTTCTCAGACTTAGAGTTAGTCATAGTCATAGTCTTTGTCTGATAGAACTCAAGTGTTGAGAATAAATTCCTCGACACGTCGAATAGTCTGGATAGAAGCTGGAGATCTGGCTCTGTTTTCCAGTTATTGCGGGTAGAGAGCGAGACAGTTGTTGAGAGAAACCAGCGAACTTGGCGCTCCACACACGCAGATTACTCTAAGTTGCGTACCGGTGAATGGATCAACCCGTGAACAAGGTGGATAATAGAACGACAAAGTATGCGAAGGTGTCTTAGACACCATACCCCAAGGGGAACTTTCGAGATAAGTTGCTGCAGGATAATGAGAGCAATCTGCTCATCTGGTGTCTCTGCTATGTCTCATCCGGTTCTTCTCTGCCGATTAATCCTCCCGGGTTTATGTCTATTTTACACGTGTCCTTACTTTTTTATGTCATCCTTATTTCGCTCTAATCGTTTTCCTCGTAAAAAATTACTTGGTCTTATTATCCAATTATACTTAAGTAGAAAAATTAACGCGTTAAAATGTACAATCTCGATCAAGATTTTTCGGTCTGACGTGAAATTTTTGAAATTGTTATTTATTATTATTATTATTATTATTACTTCCAAATAAAAATAAAAATAAACTACTGTCATATACAGAAATTACAACATAGAACAACAATCTTATCTTTTGAATATATTGAACGGCTACAGCAGTGCGTTAACGATTAAATAGCCATCAACACAATTTATCATTGCAACAAAATGTATAGTCACGATCTCTGATAAAATAACTCGCCTAAGCGCCAAGTAATTTAGATATAGATATAATACAAATAGTGTGACTACGTACTGTTGCGTCAGATATGTATCACCTTAAACACAACATCAGAACTTTATATGAAAAAAATCAAACTCTAGAAATAAAATAAAATAAAATAAAATAAAGCTGTCTAATCTGCTTTTAGATCTAAAAATCGGGTTTTTATTTATTGAAGAGATTAAGTTGTATTATAAATATTAATGTGAAAAGGGGATAGAATAAGTGTTAATACAGTTAGTTTTAAACACGTTCTCGATAAAGCTGTACAGGTAAAATAGGTTGATACTGGTATGGTGCATGGTGTTGCCTGCAAAGAAGGATTAGCACGCAATTCCGCAATTCATATAGTCTGAAACATTACCAACGAGCGAACGATGTCGAGCATCCATTATCTCGTCTGGTTTCGCGATTGCCCACATAACATATTGCTTCATTTTCATCTTTACTTATATGCTCTATGTTATATGCTCTATGGAATATGTGTACATCCCTCTTCGGTAAAGTACGAACTAATGTAAACATGAATATTCATTTCCGTGTTGATGGAGATGAGCTTACCTGATTCAAATCTGCAAAGACAGGCAAGGGGTTTTTAAATGTCAAAAGATCAATTAATTAATAAACTGGCCTTGTGTTATCATTTTTATTCCAGTAAGTCTTAATCTCAATTAAATTTTTAAACTCTAAATATTTAATATATTGTGACAATTTTATTTATTCTATGAACAGTGTTCAATCTAAGTAAGTGTTAAATAATTAATGGAAAAGCTAGTACTGAACATATTTACTTCGTAAACAGCTTAGCTTACCTCCGTTTACAAAATTATTGATTTAATCTTATGTAGGTTCAATTTTTCCCACTCGGGATTAAATAAAGTTATACTCTCTTGGTTGTACACAGTAAAAAATTTCGCGTTAATGCGTTAAAAAATGTTTTGTTAAAAATTTTTATGTTAAATATTTAACACAAAATTTTTTAAAGCAATGACGCAAAATTTTTTACTGTGTATAAATTTTTTGCTCAAATCGAAATAAAAAAATTCTCCATGATGATCATTTTGATTCATGATTTTTTATCCTGAATCAAATTGATTTTTTGTCTGTGTACGCAATTTATTAGTAGCTTTTTTTTAAATCGTTCAATTCGAAATTTTTACAACACTAAATCCTTCGCTTAAAATTTTTAGAAAAGTTTACAATTTTAACACACTTAATATTTATAGACAGTTTTATTATTTTCAAACGAAATATGATACAAAATCCATAAAGAAATGTGAAGATTGGCATATTTTCATTATCCAACAATTTGTTGACTGAAATAAATATTCCTTGCTTAAAATTAATAAATTTAAAGCACAAAGTTTATGCATTTTCTCTTATAATAAAATCCATCTCTGAGTGAGGAAATGAAACTGTTTCGAGTGATTGACTTAAACAGCGAAATGAATTGAAAAGTACGTTTCATTTCTCAATTGCACCTGTGTCAGTAGCAGCACCAGCTCGGTAACAGAAGAAGCCTCTCGGGAGCGAAGTAAAAATAAAAACACCGCGGAGTTGGAAGGAGCAAAGAATAAGAAGAAGAGGCTCTCGAGAACATCTCATTTATTTAGGATATATTTGAGCGTAACAGACTTTATCTCGAGTCTTTAACTTATTTTTCTTACTCCGCTGTCTCATAACGCGATTGTCGGGCACTCGGAGCCTTCGAGGCTCGAGATACTTTCAGAGACTCGATCAGATTACCGAGGATAATACTCCGTGATAAAATCGGCGGTAGATAGGCCCAGGAATAAGTGTATGATGATGATGATGAAGATTAAGTGCGCTCGGATAAAATGAAACCGGAACGGGAACTGGAACTGGAGGAAGGAGTGGAGTGAAAAAGACATTAGAGGTGAGAAGCTACCTTAATTCCTTCTCGGGATAAGGACAGCCGTAAGAACCCAATAACCTTCTCGTTAACTCGAGTGATTAAAGACCGTACGAAACCGCGTGTCCGCCCTTTTATCTCACCAGAAGCAAAGCTCAAGTGTCTTTTCTTATCATCTATCTTCTATCTGCACGACCACGCTTTTTCGTCTAATCATGTGGATAAAAAATCAATTTTTTTATATTTTGAATTTACAGACTTTTCAACCCAAGAAATTTTTAATCTTTCTTAAAATTTATTTACAAGAAATTGATAAATGTCTCTCTTAGCATGGATAGATTAAGCAACATCTATAATAATAAATTTTCTAATGATTCATCACATCACCCCCGCTCGTAAATCAATAAAAATTTTATGTGTTTAAAATAAGATCTAAAAAAGCACAACAAAGATATGCAAACACGTGTGAACAAATGTTGATCACGCACGAGCCTCGGTGGTATCCGGGATCTGAGAAAAAAACATTCGGGAAGTCAATGTCTATTAAAAGACTAAACATATACATTAGCAGTAGAGCTTTTAAAAAATATTTTCTAGAGTACTTTCTTGCGGGAGGTTCTACTGCGAACCAGAAAGTTAATATACCTCCTTCGTGGAAATTCGACTGCGGTCCTGCACTGGTTATTTTGATTTTTAGTATACCAGGGCGCCGAAAGAAATATTATCAAGTAAAAGAAAGGAGAAGAGCAAAAAGGAATTGAGAAACTAAACCGGGTTGTCGAAACACCCAAAACATTTAAGCTTTGGTATACAAACAACTAACCCTCGTTACGAGTATATTTCTTTCACTCGGACGTTTATATTAATTTTTATTTTATACACTGTCTTTAACGCTAAACACGTATTATCGTTAAAGACATGTGTTTTTTAAATTATTCTGTTCTTAGTGTTTACGGAACACTTGTAGGATCTTTCTTCTTTTTGTTTGATGGCATTTATTTTTAGTTTTGTTTGTTTAGGGCTTATTATCTTCATATTTAATGAAGATGAAATTTATATTTTATTAAAATATTGTAAATCTATCTATATATTAATAGCAAAAATTTCTTAAAGAGAAATATTCTTCCAAAGGACGAAATTATTTTCGAGAAATCGGTTGTTTTGTTTCAACAATTTTTTGTCTTGAATTCTGAGGTCCTAGTTTAACAGATCTTTATCTTCGGTCGATGTCTATTGTTCCTTGATGAAAAAAGACATTATCTTCAGTCGATAAAGAAAGTTTTATAACTAATAACTACTCAAAAACTGAAATTAATTCTCTTTTCTTCGTAGAAGTTTAAATTTTTCGTGCAAATCGTATTAAATTATATTTGGACAATCTAATTTTAGAAGGTCATTGGAAAATAACTTCATTAACGATTTTATTTTAAATCGATGGTTTTAAATAATTCGAATTGACGATTAAAATTTTTTTATGCAAGTTAATAATCAATGTAAAAAATTTAATTTTAATAATTTTTAAAATTTTGGACGTTCTTTCTTTACAATGCAAAGAGATGGTAATTACAAAAAGTGATAAATTTTTAGAAAAAGAAATATAAAATTATAAACAATTATCAGAAAAAGAAATATCAAATCAAATACTCGAATTTTTCATTATATTTTTTAAGCATATTAATTTTTGGCCATTTGATATTTTTGTTAATTTGTAAAAAATTTAACTATTCAAGTAGAATTTTTATAGAATTTATAAATTAGTACATTTATACACAGAAAAAAAAAATTTATTGAACCAAGAAAATTGTAAGGAAGACCGAAGTTATTTTGGAGCAAGAATAAATTTTCTTGGCTTAAAAAAATTTAACTTCGTTTCAATCTTCCTTAAAATTTTCTTGATTTAAGAAAATTTACACTTGACTCAAGACTTTCTTTTTTTCTGTGTACGAATTGAATTAATTGTTTTGCGCTGATAGAAATATTTATTTAAGAGTTTTAAGAAGGGTTGACAATTTTTTCTCTCTCGCTTTCTATTGGTCAAATAGAATCTTAAAAGGCATTTTATGCATAAATAAATGAAAATTTTTTGGACTTGTGATAATAAAATATTATTATAATTATAATTATTAAATATTTATTTAGTTGCACAATAAAAAATTACATCAACATCCTCGATTAATTCAATGTCGAGTGAAAAAGTTCGACAAACTTGATGTAATATGAGCGCAATCTTGTTATCAATTAGAATCTTGGAAACTAAAAAATAATAAAATTTTCTCTCTAATGTGCATAATAATAAAGACCTTGCAAGAAATTCACGTTTCTTCGAATGTGACTACTACTGCAGCAATTATTGTTGCGTCATACGAACTCGTGTAACCCGAGTAACTAGTGTTCTCTATTTTATTTAATGCGCTTGCGTTCATCAGCTTTGATTCTTATTTACATTCACTTTATCGCTTACAATTTTTATAGTTTTTATTATCAGAATACTAAAATAATTTTTGGTTTTTTTAAACAGTCAAAATATTAAAATTTTCTACACACCTGCATATTTTTTTTTACTAAAAATAATAATTGTAAAAATTATAAAATATCTCCAATTTTATGTCAAAATAATTTTAAATTAAAATTCACCAATAAATTTTTTTTTTTAATTAGTTGTAAAAATTTTAAGAAAAAAATTGTAGATATTTTTAATTTTTATTAAATTTAATTTTAAATTATATGATAAAAAATTTTAAGGTGTCATTTTAATTAATTATTTATTTGTTAGATAAAAAATAAAAAATAAAAAATTAACCGGTAAGCACGTGGTGATCATGCGGCTCCGAAGTCCGAATAGCCAATGATCGGTGCAGATTTTATTTAGTTGGCGAGTAAACTCCCACCGAGACCCTTCTCTTTTCTCTCTATATCTACTTGCACTCAGTGTAGTTGTTATTGACGGTCTTTATCTGTAATAACAATAACTGTTACTTAAATCTTTACTTAACGTTACCATTAATACGTAATGTATTTTCTTAATAAAGTGGGCCACGGCCTAATTCATACATACACTCCAACTCCACTCAGAAACATATATTTATAGGCAGTGGTGTATGCAGGGATAAAAAAATTTTTACTCGAACGATTGCAATTAAATTCATGGACTCAAAACGGATAAAATGAAGGGCAAGCTTATATTAACTTATTTCAAGGACGGGATAATGTCATTTTTAAAATATGCACACTCAGATTTATTTTATGAGATTTAAATGAAGCAAATTTAAATTATTCCTATTCAAATTTTTATTTAAAAAAAATTTATCAATAATTAAAAAATACATCCATGGTAGTTGACGTAATTGATAAGAATATGATGAAATTGTGATAATTGAAAATATAAAAAATTATAAGACTAAATTTTTTGAAGATAATAATTGAAATTTACAAAAATTCTTTTGAATGTTAATAAGAATTAATAATTTAGTTGCTTTTACTATTAAAATTACAAAAAATACGGAATTTATTACAAAATTTAAGCGATAAAAATTGATATATATGTTACACACTTCTCTTTCCCTTGTTTTTAAAAGTGAGCTAATATTGCGTCATAAAATTATTCCTTGAATAAATTATTTTCTGGCATCGACCTCATCATTTATTTTATGAAGTAACTACTTCCATAATCATTAAAATTCAATTAATTGTTATTGAATAATTTAATTAACAAGATTATCATCATTATACTAATGTTAACAAGAATGTACATCAGTTTAAATAATTAATTAAAACATCGGCTTGCAAAAAAACGTAAATTAAATCAAATAATTCATCTAACAACTTCTTAATCACACACCAGAGCTCTAATTAATAATTAATTACAGTAATCGTGAAATTAACGCTTTGTAAAAAAATTTTTAGTGTAAAATAAAAAAAAAAAGGTTGGTAGATAACACAAAAATTGTACAGAGTAACTAACGGGATTAGAAAAGAAGATCTATTACGTTTTATAACTATTTTAACATCTGTCGTTATCTTAAATTTAACTAAGTATTTAGTCAATTACTAATTACAGTAACATACGTGTTTACTTATTTAAAAGTAGTTAAAAGTAATAAAAACTACTATCTTATCTATAATCATTAAATCGACCTAATTTGCCATACAATTTTTATCTCAATTCAAACTATTCAGTTAATAAATAAACCAAAAAAAAAAAAAAATTACTCACTGCCTTGAGTTTATAATCTATTACGCGTTAAATAATCGCTTATTCAAATTAAATGATTATGATTACTCTTTTAATCTCGGTTATATTTTTTTCTAAGATTTGTTATTGAAAAAAAAATTTTGAATTGATAAACTCATCTATGTATATTATGTTATGATATATATATTATATATTAAATAAAAAATAATAATATCGAGTAATTGCCACGTGCGTCGACGATTCCGCAACAAACCAAGCAAACACGTGCGTCCCGACTTAATAATCAATTTTTTTTTTTTTATATTTCTTTCACTCGGACGTTTATATTAATTTTTATTTTATACACTGTCTTTAACGCTAAACACGTATTATCGTTAAAGACATGTGTTTTTTAAATTATTCTGTTCTTAGTGTTTACGGAACACTTGTAGGATCTTTCTTCTTTTTGTTTGATGGCATTTATTTTTAGTTTTGTTTGTTTAGGGCTTATTATCTTCATATTTAATGAAGATGAAATTTATATTTTATTAAAATATTGTAAATCTATCTATATATTAATAGCAAAACTTTCTTCAAGAGAAATATTCTTCCAAAGGACGAAATTATTTTCGAGAAATCGGTTGTTTTGCTTCAACAATTTTTTGTCTTGAATTCTGAGGTCCTAGTTTAACAGATCTTTATCTTCGGTCGATGTCTATTGTTCCTTGATGAAAAAAGACATTATCTTCAGTCGATAAAGAAAGTTTTATAACTAATAACTACTCAAAAACTGAAATTAATTCTCTTTTCTTCGTAGAAGTTTAAATTTTTCGTGCAAATCGTAGTTTCTTTATTTACAATAATAAAATAATGTTTTATGAAATTGAATTTTTACTTTAACATAGTCTGAAAAGTATTTAAAAATTACAGAAGTTTGATAATTTTTTACTTTTGTAGAAATTAGAGACCAAAGTTGAGATTATTACTGAAAATTTGAAATTTAGTGTACACAAAAAAAAAAATTTCTTGAACCAAGAAAATTATAAGAAAGACTGAAGTTATTTTAGAGCAAGAACAAATTTTCTTGGCTTAAAAAAATTCAACTTCGTTCAAGAAATTTTAACTTTATTCAAGAAATTTTCAGTCTTTCTTAAAATTTTCTTTATTTAAGAATCAATTAAAATCAATTGTCTTTACAGTTTACAAAAAATTTTTGGATGAATTAAATGTGTATTTTATTCTAAAACAGTAAAGTACTTTGCTAAAGTTAAATTTTTCTAAAAAATTTTATGTTAATTTAAAACTTTCAATTTATTAATTCAAAAGTTAATTTTTCGACTTATAATCTTAATATCTTGAAGGAAAAATCAAATTTTGAAAAAAAATTTTTCTCGAGTTAAGAACTAGTTCTTTTTTTACTAACTACCATTGAAAATTTTTGCAAGCATTTAATCAATGTCGATAATCATAAATGACCTACCAGTAGTAGTAATAATACAATAGTACCTCAAAAAAGATTTATGAATATTGGTGTCCTTAAATTAGCCGGATAATTGAAATGAAATATGCATAAGACCAATATTGGACAAAACTGTTCTCTGTGAGCCATGTATTGGAATTCCATTTGTTTAACATGCCCCGTATCCGATATAATACCCGTATAGAGCATACAAGGTCTGCATACAGTGAATATGTGAAGTGTAAGGATGTTACGACCGTGTATTTGCAGAGATAATTCCTCGACAGAAGGGGCAAAATTGAAACTGACCTGGAACTAAGCAATTCCCAGTACGGAAATGATTATAAGCACTCCTTAATAGACTCTTTAACTAGGTTACACGGAGATTGAAATCCCGAATCAATGTTTCGCTGCTCTGACGCCACTGCCCTTAACATTCGCTATCAGCAGTTATGTTGTAATAAAACCTATTCGAATACAAGAGATAGAATACAACCAGTCTCTTTCAATTAATTTATCGTCCGAATTAAAGTCCAATATATTTCTATAATTAAATTCATCTTTACAGCCTCCTTATCGATTAAACTCTAACTAAAACTAATTTATTAATAATCATTGAAAATAATAAAAATAAATTTCAGATTGTCAGACATGTTTTGTGAAAGATCCAGATTTGATTCCTGGCTTGAGTCCGTGTCTTTATAATTTTTTCGAAACGATCTTTACTTTTATTTATAGTTAAATATATTATTAATATATTTGTATAGTAAAAATGTATTTGTCAATCATGTTGAATCGGATTCATAATTTGATTGATTTTATATTCTTAATATTTATAATATATTACTATATTTATAATATATCAGTGTGTGACTGCCGTGACTTGTGAATTATAAATAAAAAAAAATTTTGCTTTATTAAATAATGACTTTTGTTAAATTGCACTGTACTTTTTTGAATATTGACGGTTTTAAAGATATAAACTCATCCCGACGTTACACTCATCAAGAGCTTTCATTTGAGTACTCACATGAATTTTAATATATTTTTCATATATATATATACATATGTAATATATATAAATATATGAAAAATTGATGTGGGTACTTAAATGAAAGGTCTTGATGAGTGTAACATCGAGATGAGCTTATATCTTTAAAAATATCAATAGTTCACGAGATACAAGGTCATTTTTTAATTATGTATCTAGAGATAGAGCATTTTCGAATGCAGCCTAAATACATATCATAAATTGACTATTGGTGAGAATGATATGAAACCATAAAAAGGAACAACTCCAGGTCAATATTTTTCCAACGATACCAAATTTAATCATAAAAACCCATTTTATCATATAAATACACTGGCTACAAAATTTTGCTTATTCTCCTAATAATTTAGATCATTATTAATATAGTAATATAATCTTAATATTAATAATTTGATTATAAAAATAAAATTAACAACTTTATTATATAAATATTTCCGGCGACTTATTGAGATCAATTAAACCTCGAGCGTTAAATTTTAACAAGCACTCGGCACGTAAATCCCTTCCATAGTAATGATTTTAAATTTTCTTAGCAAAAAAACTTTTTAAGGAGTTGAGACGGTATGCAAAAGGCGATCAGAGATTGGTTCGGCGGAATTTTATTTTATTTTATTTTACCAAAGTTTTATTCTTTTGCCTTGCCTCCCTCGCCCGTCGAGTCAGGTACCAAGTAAAGATATAACAAGAGATATAAAACTCCCAGAAGATGAAGAAGTGAGGGGTGGAACGGGAGGAGGCGAATGCGTAGCTTTTGAGGTTAGGGAACCCGAATAGAAGAGAAAATTGAAAATCGAATCAGTGAGTAAATCGGATTACTCTATGACTTGAACTCTATAACCGCAAGCACAACCACCCGAGCGAGTCTGTATGTGCTGTGCAGCTGTCATCACGATCCAGAGTAAGAGCTAGAGGGTAAGAGAAGAGGAGACTCTTCTGAGTGAGTAAGAGATGAGAGCAAAGAGGTTACGGAACTCGTGCATTTCCCAGGTTACCTTCTTCCTTCTTCCCGGTTCTCCGATATTGTGTATTATATATTATAAAATGCATTCTCTGCATCCGGTAATTTGGTAAGTTAGGTTTCGAATTGTCTTCTGACATCGATTGGCTCTAGGTGAGAGTAAAACAATGAAAGAATGGTGATGAAGATGAGTTTATTTATGATTGAATTTATTTATTTATTTATTTGGTGTTTGGTTGGAGATTTAAAAATATTTTGTATAAGTTTGTTATTGCATTTGCGCACTATGTTCGGTTTTATTAGTTTATAGAGAATAATGGTAGGGATCTTTTGTGATAGGAGGATTTTATCACTCAGAAAGTTCACCTCGACGTTAATGTAATGCCCTGGCTTTTAAGGAGCTAGCGGAAAATTAAAGTAGCTAGACTTTCCGGCTGACGGAAGCTCATATTTTCTCCTTCTTAATATTCATAACTAAAAAATCTTTAATAATAATAAGATTTTGTAAATTATTTGGAATGTTAAAAATTAATTGGATATTAAAAATTAGTTACTTGAATAAAAAAAAAAAAAATGTGAAAAATGGTTCACCCTTCGGCCATTCTTGGAACTTTCCGCTGTGTTCATGCTCATAACCCGTAAAAATTTGAAGATATGTAAATATTAGAACTCTTTGAGCTTGAAAATATTTATATACATTTTGTATATTTATCGATTTTGATAAACAATAAAGTGTTTTTGGCGTAGTTTTTCAAGCATATCAAATAAATTTGGAAAATCTAAAAGTGCAGTCCTCATAATTTTATTTTCCATAATAAAATTGATTAAAATAAAATACAAAAAAATTGTATAATTATTCACTAATTCGAATAAAATCACGACCAGAAGAGCTGTGTAGAAAACTCTATAAAAGTATAACTATAATAATAACAACACAAAGATCCTTTAAAAATGTCTAAAATAATAATATTCAGCGTAACAGCAGCATGAAAGCCGCGTAATCTAGTAGATAAATTTTTTTAGTCTAACAATAACACGGAAGCATTTACAAGGCTTTTAAGATTTCGGTAAAGTAGGTCACGAATGACCCGAGGGCTGGATAGTGATCGTTGCACAACCACGCGCCCTACTCACAAAATGACTTTCTCATTATACACGCCCTCCGTTCTGGTCTTATCCACGCTGGAGGGTGAGCATGATAGACGTGAAGCCATATGCTATTGGACTCGGGTCGTTTCGTAACTACAAAAGGAATATTGCTGTCATTTATAAGTCCTCAGATAAGACTTACTCCTATCGTTATTTTCCTCTCATGGGAGAACTCGTCCAGAAAATATCTATTCCCTAAATCGGAAAAACACCTCATGCTCATCAATAAAAAACAAAAACAAGGAATTTTTTAATATTATAAGAAGGTAAAAGCATTAATTATTGACGCCATTTCTTATTCTACGATACATTTAATTATTTAAAATGTTAATAATAATCGTTCGGATTTTTAAACAATCTTCGATTTTTAAACAATTCAAAAAATTCATATAATCACATAAAATAAATAAATTTACTTAATCATAATTATAAAGCATTAATTTGATTAGAAAAAAGACTAATCAACTTATTGAAGAAATAAAAATTCAACAATATTAAATTTTAATGTATTAAAATAAAAAAAAAAAAAATTGTAACCTTCTCTCTGCTCCTTAAAGTGCCAATAATTAGTGGTTTTATAATTTTCATATTTTTTGGTTAATTAATTCGTTTTTAAATTTAAAAAAATATTGTTGTTATTTGTCATTTGGCCTGTAACTATTAATTAGAACCCAGATTGTGAAGGCAGATTAAAGTCTTCCGAGAAACGTTACAGCAGTCACAAGAAGTTTAATGCTCGGAATGACTTAGTGTCTCGAGAAGTCCATTGAGTATTAAATATACATATATATGGAGCGGAAAAACGTCTTCTAGAAAGTTGACTGTCTCAATTATTCACCTCGTAAATTTGCATTGGGAGCAAAAGATCCTTTTGCCTTCGAAATTCCTTCTCTCTTCTCTCACTAGAGTCTGCTGTCGTGAAAAAAGCTCACAGATAAAAAATCAAGACACTAGTATCTCCTAGATTTATTTATACTATTACTATTACAAGCTAGTATTACTATTCGCCATGACAATGACATTCTAACACCAGACCAGACAGAAAATGAAAAAAAAAAAAAATAGATTCTTTTTATTCGAACGAAATTAGATTATAAAGTCAAATAAATGCCCGATGCTGATAAGTGTTTATATTTATATAGGATTTGTGAAACGCGACGCTCGTTTCTCTTGCTTTCTTCCTTCTTTCAATTTTAGTAAAAATAAAGAAGTTTTTTTTACATAGAAAAGAGTTAATTTAGTTTTTATTTAATTTTAATAGGTTGTAATGAATCAATCTAGGAGAAAAGTGTAGTGTAGTTAAAATTTACGTCGACGTATATCAGGCTGTAAAAACACGAATTACTTGTAATATCGGGGGTAATAAAAAACCAATAATAGTCTTGGTAGAATACAAGTACGCTCCCAAGAGAATAGAGGGTTGCTAGATCATACAATCGCTCATACACAGGCAGGGTATTGTTCGTTAAAAACTAAAAGTCTCATTAAGAATCAGTAATGGTCGTTTTTTAAGAATGAGGTTGTAATTTTTTTCTAATCCTTCAAGAAAATTTTTTCGTATGGCCATATATGTCCTGATATGAAATTTGGAAATTTTGAATATAAGATATAAAATTTGAATTCATGAACTGGGTTTTTTTTTTTATCGATATTTTCGGTTATCAATTGATAATTTTACTTACAGAGTTAATTTTATTTTATTATAAATTTAAAAAATTTTAGTAATTTTTTTTTTAGGCAAAATTTCAAGAAACTTTCCAAATTTATAATACAAATAATTAAATGCATAATGTACATGTTGTTAATATTTGGAGACGATTCACTACTTCTAACCAAAGATAATTGCAATTGAAATTGACATTTTTACACAGGTGGTATGGGGAAAGAGAGAGAAAACCGCGAAGTTTTATTATTTTTGTATTGAAGAAATTTTAAAAATTTCACGAAGAACTAATATTACTTAGATTAATATTACTTAAATTACTTAAATTAATATTGGTCAAAGTAAAATCTGAAGTAATTGAGTCAAAGCGAGATAATATAAAATAACAGCTTTTATTGATTAAATTATATTTGTAGAATTTATAAATAATGTAAAAAAGATTAATTCCCAATATAGAGATTTATAAACGGAAATTTTTCTTTACTCTTTTAAGGTTCTTGACTGACTTTGATTTTCAGTTTAATTCACTACAAAACAAATTTTTATTTAAATTAACATGACATGTAAATTGACGTAAACATATGGTCGTATATGAAAATTTTTCTACGGGATGGTTTTGAAGTCAAAGACGAAATTTTTTTTTTTATTTTTAATGAAAAAATTTATTTTGCACTCTAACAATAAATTCTTTGACAATTTTTTTTTTTACTTTCAACTTTTTCTTATTAATATAGAAAAAATTTTCGAAGCTTATAACATTACATTCCAAGCTACCAGTCTCGAGGCACAAAAATATTTTTCAAAAGTTTGTTTTCCAATTTTTCTCAAGACATTATTTACCGAGACTTGCTTGCGAGCTTCTTCACCGAATTTCGATATCTAATGCTTGGGGGTAGTGTGGATTTGAGAATTCAGAACGTACACTATAGCGAGTACAGTTTCCTTCTTATTCAACTTCTATTTGAACTTCTACATAACACAATGGTGAGACAACGAACCGAAAAAATAACTCACCCGAGGTGAACGCGGACTGCATGTAATGCGGATACATGAGCAGAACCCGTCACCCAGGTAGGAAGGATGCACGAGCAAAATCACACGTACAATTGGAATTCCATTGTTAGACTAAAAGCCAGTCTTCTTATCGGTGCCAAAAATTCAGACATTATTTAGCCTGATTTGTTCGCTCGAAAGTGCCCTTACCTGCACGGTCGATCTTCCGGAACTGGTTCATTTCATTCCAATAGAAAATAATCACAATCAGACTGTTAAATAGAATTTTATCGTTATTATTGAAATTATTATTCAATAAAAAGTCGCGAATAAAATAACGGTTATCGTTCAAGTATTGAAAATTAAACAACATATTAATTACTAGAATGACTGTTATTGTTATTGCCGTTACCCGCGATTAATTAAAACTAAAATATTTAAATTTTTATTGTTTTGCCATAATAACAATAAATCGGGATTTAATTATTCAGTGATCAGTGGATATCTCCGATCCCCAACGGCTATCGGAGTAATGTAAACGTATATGCTTGCACTACCTACATTGTTATCAGCAACTAAAAATTCATTTATTGATTAACCGGGTATTAAAACAACGCTCCAAAGTGACCCTAAAATTTTGATATCCTATAAAATTTTCATAATAACAATGTTTTATTTCAAAGAAGAGCGGGTGAAATTTCTTTAGCCAGCTCAAAAAAAAATGATAAAATTAAAAATTAACTGAGCTTTTTAAAAAAAAAAAAATAAATACGATATTTCTTAAAATATTTCCATCTTAACAATATAAATAATAGTTTACAAAAAACTAAAAAACACACTTTTTATAGAAAATCAAACTAAAAAATATAAAATAAAATTTAATAAATATAAATTAATAATAGTGTAGGTAAGAAAAAAATATATTCGACTGAAAAAAAAGCGTGGAATGCTTTTTAAGACATAATCGAAATGATAATAACTATTTATACTGTGCACCCCACGCTTTTTTTACAATCCAATAAATTTTTATCTTATTTACACTATTATTAATTTATATTTATTAAAATTTATTTTTTATTTTTTAGTTTAGTTTTCTGTACTTAGTCTTACTTCAACAGCATTTTTATTGAATTTTTCAAAAATAATAATATTTTTTTTTTTTAAACAATAGTTTTTATTAACATCCGAGGTAATTAGATACATAATAAAATAAGATAGATTGTTAATAATTGGATTCATGTTCATAATTGATGCTTTTACTCAATTGAAAAAGTTAAGAAACAATTGTATACTCTGCAAGTTAAATCTCAATAAAAAAGAAAAAAAACGCGTATTTATATTGACCATATATTGAGCTTCTGTCCTAATATCATTTTCTTAAAGAGATCTAAAGGTTTACATGCAGTTTTGTTTCCGACAATCGCATTTATTATTTTCAAATAAAAACAGAACTGACTCAGAGAGCCTTAGCCAAGAGATACGTTGATCCTCTTTCCACCAGTTCCACGGACAAAGTTAGGATAAAAGAGGTGGACATGTCTCGGATGTTCCTCGACAGAATAGAAGGACGGAAGCCAAAAAAATGAAGAGGAAAGTTGATCCCGGTAGCGATCGGGCCGTTCCAGCGAGCAAAGACTGAGTAGTCGATAGCGGTAACAATGAAATACTTTCCCCTTGCCATCCAGACCGACCATTTTTTCCAAACATCCCCCACATCAGGAGCACCGCAAAGTTAAATCGCCGGCTTATATGAGACAGAACCGATACGACTTTCAGCTTCTGATGAAACCAGAGGGTTAGGAGAAACTAGACATACACCAGCAGCTAGCAGCTATCTCGGGTTCGGTTATCGATTCTCCTGATGATACTGATTCTGTTGATCGTCCTCGTGATACGACTCACTGCCCGATATTGTTATTGCCAAAGTTTCGTTTCCATTTTTTTTATTTTGGTTATCACAAACTCGCACCGCCGAGTCTTATTCTGCAGATGATAGAATTTTTCTGGTCTATTCTTACGAAGCTGGCTCCTCGAAAATTTTTTCTTAGTTCGGCAATATCTTCTGAGTTTAAGGTTTATCTTGGAGTTTAATCTCACTAAGCCGAATCGAATTCTTTTGCTACACACTCTCCTCCTTTTCCTTCTTTTACGCTGCTGGAAATTCAAATTCGGTGACGTTTTTTTGAATAAACGAGCAGAAGTAAAGAAAGGTGAGACCACGCCAGAAAAAGGAGAGTCTGCTATTCTGTTAGCGAACTATCTCACATGTTATTTCTGACGACGGCTGAGACAGGAGAGCTGATATTTCGCTATTCGTCTTTTCAGATTTACGTAGATTTTTATTCTGAGCTACGCGCTTTTCTCGGATTTTACATAAAGTGAGAGGAGAGGCATCAAGGTAAATATTTCTGAAGTCAAAAATGTCTTGTTGAAGTCTACATAAATGAAAATTTATGTGGAACTTATATTTCCTGATGTACTTAAGGCAAAATCTCAAAGAATACAATTTTCTTATCGCTCGTGAAAAAATTTACATTTATGGCCATATCAGACTATATATAAAAATTGAAAAAAATTCTTGAATCAAGAAAATTATTTCGAAGAACTTCATCGTCTTAATTTAAGTGGAAAAATTCTTGAACTAAAAAATTTTTTTAGGTTTAACAAAATTTTATTTGATTTAAAAAATGAAGCTCTTTTTTTTGTTAAATAATATTTTTCTTAAATTAACATAATATCTTGTCCAGTGTGGTTAGATAAGATGTAACGAATTATAAAATTTATCAACAAATAGTTATTGAACGATTTAATCTCTAAAATTTCACTATTAGCTGCATGACATTATTAAGATTCAATTTTTCTGAAAAAGTAAATTTTGTGGGTTCCGATGTATTAAAACGTGAGTATCGATATAAATTTTCTGATATAGCTCTAAATAGATGTATATAAGTAGTTATATAAATAACCACATCAAAAAAATTTCTCGGGCGTAAATTAGCGACCTGGAGGCCAACATAATAACAGCGTGCGAAAATTTTAATAGAAACAAGAAGAATCTTATTTTTTTCTTGAATATGTGAGAAAGGGCGTATGAAATAACGCATAAAACTAGATAGTGGATAGAGGCTTAAAGGTTCCTCTTTTGTTCATCGCTCGGACAGGTTTAAACCGAGTCGACAATGGCCCGTTTTCATTGGTCGCGTGTCACCTAACTCGGCATTATCATTGTCCTTACGAATCGAGCAGCTATATATAAATACGAATGGGTTATCGATATATGCCAGTGTCGGAGAATACGTGAAATAGCGTGAGGTCCTTTTGTCGCGACCTCTTCTTGGAGTTCTCGAGGAGCCCAAGGACTTTCAATCGCCTCGTTTATCGCTATTCGATTCGACACTGCGATTTGATATTCACCAGGCGTACACTCCGCTATATATTTATACTTTCTTCTCCCTTGGCTTCTTATCCTCTTTACTCCTTTTCGGCTCTTCTTTCTTTTACACATTTCATTTCTCCTTCTTTCATTCTTTTCGAGTCTCTACTATACTGTACTCCCTGGTTCTCTTTTTACGTACACTCGGTGTTACACCTCTCCGCGTAGATTTTCACCGGAAGAAATTCCTTGCAGCTTGCTGCTAAAACTCACGGTCTCGCGCTTGCAAACTCTTACAGGATTAAGTATACTCGACGCTTCTATATAGGGCCTGCGTGAATGGAAAGTGAATTAGAGTGTTATCCGAGGAAATAAAAAGTTAAGAATAGTCTCAGGTGTCGAGTGGAGCCTCGCCAAAAATTTATGTCGCAAATGGATACTACATTATGCATATTTTTTTATTGTTATACGTGAAATCATTTAACGCCATATCTCGCTCTTTATTTCCGGCGTTTTCACGAAAAGTTCTGATATAATTATTTTATTCTTATAGAAAAAAAAAATCAGATAATAAATCTTATGAAATATTAGCGAAACCTGTCCTCTTCGCGGACGATAAATAGAGTATCGTGACTGCTTTATATATGAGGGAATTTTAAAAATTTTAAACTGACGCAAACTCTACTAATTACATTTATTCAACCGGAATTCAAAAATATGATTATTCCTAATTTTTTCATCACTAGCTAAATATTTCATTGAAGATCAAAAATTGGCTTTTTCTTAACATTTTTTTTTTTATTTAAAATTTTCAAACATATTTTTTTTACCCAACTGAGTGATTTTAATGAAGTATCAAAATTAATAGTTATTTAATAAAAATAATTTTATTTCAATTTCTTTAAAAAATTTTTTTTTTTTTTTTAGAAATTTATTTTTAATAGTAAAAGAAACAAAATTTTCTGTACAAATAAAATTTGAATATTTTATAGTCATTTGAATGTTTAATTTTCTTGATGAATCAACGGGCTAATTTTTTTAACAGCATTTAATAATGTTAAATTTTTTTGTAATGTATCTTTAAAATTTTTTTTATTTAAAAAACTTTCTCTTTCACCGTTCCCACGTGCTCTTTATACCCCTTAATATCATCTTTAACACAGTATTAAGTACGTTGTATAAATTTAAATAAAGTGCAAACCACCCCACAATATAGAAGTCACTAAAAAATAAGTGAGTATCCAAGAAAGCAGGAGGTATCAGCTCTCGAGACCGGAGATACAGGCGCTCGTCTTAATCCACGTCCGGATTTGTGACATATTACAAACCGCCCTATGAATACTTATATTCCTCGAACGCCTCACACGCCGACACACTCCCGGCTCCTTCATATTCAGGGCGATATCTTCTGGTAAAGTGAGAAAATTGGACGCATCAATCTCCCTCCCACTAAAGTAACATGTCACCCATTATTTTTCACGATAAAAGATATAAATAAACAAAGCTTATTAAAATTTAACGAAATAACCTTCCTACAATAAAAATTAAGACAAACTTTGTGTGTAGAAAATTTCTAATGCATACTTACCTACTTATACGTTTTTTATTTAACACCAAAAATCCATTATGTAAATAATAACTTAAAGCTCAAAGTGTTATGATATTCAGAAAAAATTTAAATCCAGCAGAAAAAAACATTTAGTAAACGCGAAAATGTGAGTTTAACCCTCGAGTTTTGAGCTCCGATATCTGAATTCCCGTACTGGGAATATTGAAAACACACCGCGTTTGCCAGGAGATGTCGAGAAATTCAGAAGTTTTAAATCCCACATTGTTCGTGGATTCCCTAAGGATTTTTCTGCCCTATAGACATCACCATCAGCATGTAGGAGAAGGTACATGTACATGCTCTAAGTAGTAGTTTAAGTTCGAGCTCAGGAACCAACGTCGCGTAGAACCACACCGTGTATTATACCCGAGTTTATAAGCCAGCGTGCACGGAAGTTGCTGGCTAAGCAAAAAGGACTCTCGTCTTTATAGCCGATACGAGAAGTCCTTATGCACATTCACGCCGGAAGTGGGTCACGCCGCAGCTGCATTAGAGCTGTTCCATATGTCTTGTCCCATCGGTTCTATTCCTTTTACTTCCGCGTAATTTAGGTATGCACCTCATCTTCAGCCCAAGATTTTCGGTCTCTCTCTGTTGTAGAATGGAATCACGAGATACGAACTCTGGTACTTGCTCAGCGCAGATATAGCTTGCAATAAATCTTACAGTATGTAAGTGTAGGTAGATAATATATATATATATATATATATATATATAAAAATATGCATATTACACGGGGAGGATATCCGAAACTTTAAATAGGCGAAATAAATAGTTTGTGTTTATTGTAGGATAATTTATAGAAGAACTTTTGTCCTGATTCAAAAGAAATATTCTTTCCAAGAACAATATTATTTTGAAGAAATTGGTTGTTTTTCTTCAATAATATTTCGTTTTAGTTTCTAATGTCCTAGTTTAAGAGATCTTGAGAACAGTAAAGGTACTTTGCTAAAATTAAATTTTTTTGAAAAATTTTATGTTAATCCAAAAGTTTTAATTTATCAATTAATGATTTAATTTCTGTAATTAATTCAAATTGATTATATTAAAGAACTATCAAAATTTTGGAGAAAATATATATTTCTTGAACTATTTAGTTTTTTTCTGATAGTATCTTTTAGCCACAGATACGTGATACGATCAGTAATTGTGATTGCCAAAGGAGAATCCCAACAAATTAATTACCAAACTTCAGGCTCTCAAAAATGAATGCCAAGACGCGAGAAGAGAACTCATTTCTTAGTACGATTGTTGATCCAGAACAAACTTTGGACGTGATAAGAGAACAGAGGTGTTGAGCTAAGGGTAAACTTTTTCTTGGCAAACTCCGGACTTGAAGCAGGTTGGTTTAGGCCGCGGTAATGATTTTAATTAAGGGCTGAGGGTTCTAGATCGCCGCAGAGTCTGTCAAGGGCCACCGAGTGTCTACTTCCAGGCGAATTCCTCTCTTCACTCTAAGGAACACAGAACACAAGATTTCCAGTTTTCATTTCTTTCCGCTGTTTATTTACCAAACTTTTGTTTTATTGTTCTCATAAACTTAAATCTAGTCTTTAATTACCACAAATCTGGCATTAAATAAAAGAGTACTCAAATTTCGCCTCAAGACATCTTCAGAGTTTACCTCATAAAATTGTCATTTGTCATTTTATTCGATAAATAAAATCTTATAGACCAGAACTTGAAACTGGATTCAGAAGTTTACTGATAGAAGCTAATAAAATACAGCAGGTCTTCAGATTCTGAGTACCAATGAAGAAAGATACCAAAATGACAAAAAATTCGAGCAGATGAGTAAGAGGAACATGGTATGGGCGTCGTCAACCATCTCTTCCTTTGGTCAACCATCAAGACATCTTCACCGTCTGCTGTTTAGTTTCAAGTGGAGAGTTTTCGCTCGATGGTCCTAGACATCAACAGAACTGGAGCAAAACAACTTCAAAGAAGAATTTATCTGGAGCAATAAATCGAATTTATTGAAATAACTTCTGGACAAAGACAATTATTGCAATCAGATCAATTGTTGTCGTGTCTCTCGTTTGACTTGAAGAGACTTTTTAATTGATTGATAAGAGATTTCTAAATGAAAATCGAATTGTAGCTTCATAACCGATAGTACTTTATAGCTAAATTAAAAAAGTTCAATAAAAATATTTACAATTAAAGATAACCAGTTTTTTGTCTCGATTAATCAAAAATAAAAAGATACCCTTTTGAAACTTAACTCCTCATTTACTTTAACGTAATTTTTTTTATTTAACTTTTCATTTTGTCCATTCTCTTTTTTTCATCTATACTTTTTTTATTTCTTCAATTAAAAAAATACTCTTTTCTATTTCACATTATTTTTTCAAACAATCAAAAGTTAATGACACAGATTTTGCTCAAGAATATGCACATTGCAAAAATAATTAAAAAAATAATACTTATTTTTTTTTTAATTTTAAGTACGTATAAACTCTTAAACAATCATTAATATTAATCAAAAACAAAACACTCAAATCAAAATCCATATCTAAAATGTAATGAATTCTGATGTATGTACCTTTGCAACACTTGGCACTGATGAGTTGTCCAAACTTGTGCTTGGCATAATTACTGTTCTACTTTGACATGTCTTACAACCAGTCTCATCTTCCTTCTGTCGTTCTACCTAAGACTGTAACCCGCACCCGGTGTAATATCGAAGCTACCCAAATTACATCTCAGAAGGCTGCTTGAATATCAAAACCGTCATTACGTTGTATCACTAATTAATACCGAAAACACACGCGTTTCTCCTTCTCTTCCACTCGACCATCATTAATTAATCATGAATCACTATTCATTATGATCTTTCACTAACGTACTCGAAAATTTCGAGTACGGTACACCAGCCCAATAATCCATAAAACGTACTTCCAATTCTAATGCTCGAAGACTCGCCGAAATTGCGAGTGATTAATCAACGGATTAATGGATTAGAAACCACTGAGTAATGCCAGTTAGCAGCACAGTCAATGGTATCCCGGCAAATTAACGAGGCTATCAACATTTCGCCCATCAGCCGCTATAATCCTTTTATTTCATTTCGCCGAAATGCGTCTTATTAATGCCAATGCGGCCTCATAAACCAGCCTACAGTCAAATTAGGCTCATTGGGGTCAAATAACAGCGATAACACAACTGTAAAGTGTAAAAATTAAATGCAATCACTTATTAACTTATCATCATAAATAAAACAGGCGCAATAAAAATGAACTGGGTTTTAATTTTTTAGATTAAAGAACGGGAAAGAGAAACGAAAGTGTTGGCCGAGAATATGGCGCCCTGCTGGGCTTTTCCAAGAAACTATCGCATACCACACATACTTTAAACTACAAACCGATCACGCTGTGAAATTCACTAAAGACATCCTCTCACGATTGTAAAAATAGTGATTTTGTGTTTAGTTGTTGTATCGTTAATCCACCAAATATATAAAGTCGAACAATAAAGTTACATGAAATATATTCAAATTTGGTTGGACGTTTTTATTTTTTTTTGGCTCTTCTTAATTGTATGCAAAGTGAAACAAGTCAACCAAAATGTATATAAGTAAATAATATTTGAATATGTATAGTATAGGCACCCAGTGATGTTGACCTTATAAACGAAATTTGAGAAGCAATAACATAAAAGGTAACTGGCGAAAATTGATTTATCTGCGTGTCACCTGGGATTTATGCCCAGTGTGTCAGATTTCTCTTGAGCCCTAAGACTATCGAGTGGGAGAGAAAGAAGGCAAACAGTAATAAGCGCCTTGGTATGGTAAACAACGTCAGCGGATTATAAATATAAATTTTAAAATAATTCATCGCGCCCCACAGAAAAACACACATACTCATTATATTCCATTATATCTTATCGCGTTGTATTGTATTGTGTTGTATCGCATTGTACGTACGTTGTGTTGTATAAATAAATATAAATAACACCAGCTCTAAACTGCGCTATAATGTGTAGCGAGTAGGGGCGAAAAACGTCACTAATTGGCTGTCTATTTACACAAGCCTCAAGATTATTTATCGCATAATTTGTCGATCCTTCAATGTCGCTGCGATTTTGGGGTTCAAATCCTCTTTTTGTGTTCCGTCTGTTTACTCCTGCTCCGAGAATGCCTGGACTGGTGTTTACCCTTCAGTATTCGGTGTCTCTCTTTTGGGTATTGTCTTTCTCAAGAGCCTATTTGATTCAACGATTAACGGGAATGAGCAGTAAAGAGTGCTGCAACTGTAACAAAAATTTATTTTTCAATTGGAATTTTTGTAAAATTTGTGTCAAAAAAAAAAATTCAAGAATTTACATCAAATAATTTTTTAGCTTTTATCAGTCCGATTTAAATGATCAGAAAATAGTTTTAAAATTTTGTAAAAATTTTAAATTTTTATCGACCACGCAGTTAGAAGCGGTCTTAGTCAGGTGGTCAATTTATGTCCTGAAAAAAAAACTCCCCCCAATTTTTATCAAATATTAATGAAAAATTACAATCTACGACAGTATAATCTTGAAGCCGTAAGAAATTACCATTTTAACGAAATTCAAAGTAAAAATTTCAATTCTGCTACAGATTAAATCATGTTCATTACTTGAGGAGTTGAAATTCAAAAGAGTATCTTTTCATTTTTTATTAATCGAGACAAAAAACTGGTTATCTTCAATTATAAATATTTTTATTGAAATTTTTAAATTTAGCTACAAAGTGCTATCGGTTATGAAGCTACAATTCGATTTTCATTTAGAAATCTTTATAATTTTTGAAGTAATTAATATCAAAAAGTTCAAAAAACTGTTCTTTTAAAATATGAAAAGATACCTTTTTGAAAATCAGTTCCTCACTTAAAAAAAACACTGTACTGAAATGAAATTTTTAATTTTACAACAAAAAGTCCAGTTTTAGGCTACTTTTCAATTTAATAAATTTTAATTGATATTTCACATTATTAAAATCTAGCTCTGAGATAGCGGCACAAATATATTTAGCCTCGGAAAAAGAAGAAGGTAGCAATAAAAGAGAATTATTCTTAAACCCGTCGTCGTTATTTTTTCCCTTGTCAGTGTTACAAGCAACAATTGACAAGGCGGGAGTAAAAAAATGATTATTTTCCATGCAATAAATCTTGGTTGAGCCGGTTCCGGTAAATCGAGGAGACAAAACCGTTTTTTCTAAATTTTCGTTAAAATACTTAGGATCTAAATGACCCGTGCTCGGAGTAGAAGCCTGGACCCTCATGAATTTATAAGGGTATTATCCCGTGCTTACCCTCACACTTGACTCGGGCACTCATACTCTGGTCACATGAACTCATACTCCTGGAAGCGAAGTGAGGAGACGGTTTCCGATAAATCAAGGATAAACCCAAAGAAAGGACAGGTCAGGTACTCAACGAGGCTCGTAACCGTCTTTGGTCACTGCACTGGACCAGGACGGGGAAAATGGAATTGCTATTGATGTCCACACATAAAGTAATAGTAAGAGTATAAGAGAATCCAGTGACCTTGCGCGACGATCCTCCTCGGGTTAAACGCTCTGGCCTCCTGTGTGTGTCAAAGGTTCACGGCCATTATTTACCCTCCACTCTCCTCGGATACGAACCAAGCTATTGCTTCGCTTCTTTTATTTTTATGTATTTGCAACACCGGCATATATAAATACACGCGCTCTGCTCGTTTAACTGTAACTGCTGTCCTATGGAAATTTCGATCGTATATATTCACTTGTGGAAATAAAACCCATAACGCGGCCGTACCGTAGCGCTGCTACCGGTCTTTTTTATGCTAACTCTTTTTTTACTCCTATTCCTATCCATGCATGTTCTCTTTTCATCGCCGATATTTTTACGCTAGTATATATGCTTAATATATAAGAAGGTATAAAGTATAAGGAAACGGCGTAGGCTGATGCAACTCTTTAAGCGAAAAATGGAGCCGTGTTTTGCATTTTAACGTTAATATACTTCATGGGACTGGAGTTCGCTGATTTTACGGATAAAAGAGTGTACTAGGATATTATTTACGTATATTTTATGGTAATATTGTCAACAGTAATTTTATGTTGTTGTTACTATTAAATTTTAAATAGTTATTCTAATGTTATTAACAAGGTATCACTTTTAACTTTTTGTAGGTTCGAATGGAATTTATTTATCATTGAAAATAATCCTGAAGAGAAGAAATAATCATTGAAGGAAATTGAGGCCGAGTTGGAAACGAAACTAACAATATTAGGTACTATCATTTATTTATTTATTTATTATAATCTGCAATTATATTTTTTCTTAATAATTAATTAATAATTTTATTACAAAAAAAAATTTTGGGTTCAGAATTTTTTTATAAATAAGGGTTAAAAATTTTAAATAATGATTTTTTAAGATTTTTTTTTTACGAATAAATTAAAAAAAAATTTTTTTTTATTTTTTATTTGGAAATTAATTAAAATTCATGAAAGCAATTTTTGATAAAATTTTTGAAGAACATTGTTATAAATTATAAATGACTACAGTATCAATTAAATATCGTAACTCATAAATATAAAAAATAAATTGATCAAATTATGTATACAATTAACGTGATAAAATTTTTATCTCAAACCAAGTAAAGTCTGGTAATGTACAGAAACGTTAATGTTGATAGCAGAAGTTTAAATTGTTTTTATAACGAAAACACTGGCGATAAATTAGATAAACCTGGAAGAAACTTGCATGAAGAAATTTAACCGAATAATATTATTAGAAATCGAGTGAATTTTAGCAGCAGTGCTCTGAGCGGATGTGAAAAATAAAAAGTGAATTTCGAGGAAGACGTTGCCGAAGCTGAAGAAGAGTATGAGGATGAGGTGGGAACTGTGAGAAAACAATGAATTATGAATGAATATTATGATTTCCGTAGCTCGAAACGACGACGTTTCGCAGGCTTTTATCTAGATGCGATTTGAATTCCCCCGAGCAATCCCACGTACATTTGTTGTAGCGTTAACCCGCCGACTGTATTTCACCCCGCAGATGCTATACTAGAAAAATTCCAATATCACTTTTTATTCTCGTACTTTATACTTTATTCCACTCTATACTATCGCCCGTATTCGGTTTACAATTGTTGCAATACTACCACTTCTCTAGGTGATACTCTGTACTCACCTCTACTTCTTTTATTTTTTATTCACATAAATATAAATATACATACACACGTTTTTGCTGACATAAAAATTCAAGGGTGAAATTGTAAGTACAAAATATAAAAGATTTGTTTTGAATTTATCAGCGGTTCGATAAGAAAAATACTCAATAACAAATGCTCCAAAAACGTTAAAATCCTATGCATGAAAAATTCAAATATATAAATGTTTTTATGTTGAAACAGGCTTATGTATTATTTATAACCATAACTTTATGAAAATTATTCCATCTAAATTTTGAATACAATTTTTATTATATTTCGTATGTTTATGTTCATTACAGTAATTGTTTAATTTTATAATCCAAAAAATAATTCAACCCATAAAAATAATATTTACAATTTTTTTTTAAGCAATCACATATTGTTTTTTCTTTATAAAAGATCATAAAACAAAGAATAATTTAAAAAAATTTTTAAATGTCAATTTTTCGATAAAAAATTTTTTTTTTCGAAAAATGACATAAAATGTAAAAAATTAAAGGTAATTTATTTTTTTATGCTAAAAAAAAAAAACAAATTATCTTTACTTTCTAGAAATAGTTTTACCCGTATACATCAGACAGAAGGGAAAATTTATTTTTTACGTTCTGAACTTAGATAAGAATTTTTTGGGTAACAAAAAGGTTAGTAGCAAGAAATTACAAGTTACAAATTAGTTTAAAAAAAAAAACATAAAATAAAAGTTAACGTTTGCTCGCAGCTTACGGAAGATTTAAGCATCCTAAAAATAATAATAATGCTGAATAGAGGATAGACTTGGACCTGCGGTACTCGAGTGGGTGCAGGGGGCATCGCCATAAAATCACCGCGAGTAAATAACCTTTTACACCCTACTTTTCGCCTCCGCGCACTAAAACAGCTACTTTAACGGTTAACGTGCCAGTAAAGACTAGAGAGAGAGAGAGAGAGAGAGAGAAAGTAAAGAGTGTATGGAAAACGCCGGGTTACTTAATTTCCTTCAACAAATGAACTTTATTTATTGCTTAATTGTTTGTCGATAACTAATTCTCCGGTGTTTAAGTTTTGGCTCGGAAAATAAAAGAAAAGAAAAATGAATTGTATCCACCCGTGAAAAAATTTTCTGATATCACCTAACACTTTATGATATGCGCATATATAATTTTTTGATACAACTATATATTCTGGTAAATATTCTGGCTTGACATGTCCACATGAATTTTTTTATATGGTTCAATATGGCCTGATATGTCTTGATCTAAATAATTTTCGAATCTGGACATAATAGACTACATAAGGGTGTGTCAAAATGTAACTTCTGTGATGGACCTCTTAAAATTGGAATTTTGAGTTCCGATTTTTACAGGAGTTGGGTTGGTCATTTCCTGACATATTTTGAGCGTAAAAGGATTTATTTGATTTTCAGAGAATTTTTTAACAGGAACTTTGTTCGGACATTTCCGCTGAAATTTCAAAATTTGGCCGGAAGTATCCAAACAAAGCTCCTGTAAAAAATTCTCTGAAAATCCAATAAATACTTTTACGCATAAAATATTTTAGGAAATGATCAACTCAACTCCTGTCAAAAGTGGAACTCAAAATTCCAATTTTGACACACCCTAGACTAGATCAAAATATATCAAGCCTGATTTGGCTTGTATATGTCTTAATATGGCCTATTTCCTTGTGGTTATCTCAAAAAATTTTATATGCGCATTTAAGACCATGTCAAGTCATATATAAACTTATCAAAAATTTTCTCCATAGGTTAATATTCTGTAACACAAACTGGACAGAGAATCTATGTGTAGAATGCCATTACAGATTTAGAGCTTGTATAAGCAGTTTATGGCATACTCCCAGTCAATTATAGTTTAAAGCTTTACTAGAATCTGATAGCCGTAATTGATGCTGATTAAATAAATTAAAGTGTCATTGATGATGATAATGGAGAGTGTTAAATTCATAAAATGCAAAATCAAAGTTGAATTAATGGAAATATTTATGGATACAATGGATAAATATGTGGATGGAGATTGATACATAGATGATAAAAATAATTTTAGCGAGTGAGGAAGCTACGGTAATAGAGTCATTAAAACCAGCCGGTCATGCGAAGCGTAGGCAAGTTTAATATTTTATTTTTTGCCTCTGGAATTGAGGTCATAAAACACGGGAACCCTTTGCAAACTCGTTCAAGTCACGTTCTCTGATCAGGACCACGTTCTGGAGCTTTTACGTACGTGGGTATTAGATGGTATTACTGACAAAAAAGTATGTGTTATCTCAAGTGCTATGATGTCTGCTGTCTAGTCTTCTATTTATTATTGTATCATATACAACATTTATTTTTCACGAGTTACTTTTATCTCAGACGTGAATTGCAAATAACTTTCGCTTTTTCAAGATTTCTTTTTTTTTTATTATCAATTCCGCCGAATTTTTTTACATCGAAGCATTAATTTTGTATACAGAAATAAGTCCTGTTGTATTTACAGGAAAATTTAATAAGTTATTGTTAAATATTTTCTAGGAATTTCATTAATTATTTTATATATTCTATTGATTGGTTTATTATTCTATCGAATAAGTTAGGAGATGAAACATTGATCAAGTAACATCAATTTTTGTATTTATTATCAATAATTCTAAAAAAACATTTGAATTTCTATCTGTTATTTAAAAATCCTATTTTAAATGCAATGAAAAATTTACTCTTATAATTTTTAAATAATAATCTTTATAATTTAATAATTTTTTTGGTCAATATTACATAACTCGATCGAGGATGTCACATCCTAAATGTTTTAAATAATATTGTTTTCCGTGTAATTAAAATGAAATTATAAAATCAAAATTAAGTTTCAAATAAAATTTATCCAGGCTTTAAATAAATCCAAACTTCATAAAACTGAAACATTTATATTTTATTAATTTGACAGTAAAACTTTTAATTTGGTAATTAATAATCATAATGATAATGGATGATTTTATGAGAGAGTAATTAATTAAAAAGTAATTAAATTAAAGCGGGAGTGGAAAAAGAATAACAAAGTATAAATAAAAGATAAAAGTAATTAACTGTTCTCACTTAGGAAAAATAAATAGTTGGATCAGGACACTTGGACGAATTAACGCGCCGCTAAAGTAATCATTTTCCTTGAGCAAATGGCTGGTCCTGCACTGGAAAAATACGACACGGTGACTTGGTAGATTGCTCGTGTCGTCGTTGGGAATAAAAGAAATAAAGTTAAATAAAAAGACGGACATCCCAGAGAAGAATTAAAAGGAAATAGACGGGCGTGTCTAGAGGATCTTGGATTACCGAAACGTCTTTGCAGGCTGTCTTAAATTAAACTGTCTACTCTCCTTCACTCTCGATCTGACATGAATTGCATTTGCTATTGAAAAATAGATATAGAGGCTTCAGAGTTCGTTGATATTTTGCGTGACAAACGCGAAACGGGTGCATGAGAATTTATTTTTTGCCAATCACTTTGCAAATATATTCTAATCTTAAAACTGAAAGAAAAAATTTTTCAAAACTAAAAAGAGCTCGTGTCTCAAATTGTATGCTTTTTTGACTCGAAGCATTTAAAAAAATGTTGTGGTCTAAAGCCAAAAGGAATATAAATTTTTTTTAAAATTTTTAACAGAATATTTTGTAACGCATTGACGCAAAATTTTTTACTGTGTACCTGTCAGTGGAAGCTGAAAGAGTGTACTGCATTTCCAAGTCGAAGTTTTGAGCTAGCTTCGTTTTTAGAGCTTCTTGACAACGTTTTGAAATAAAACATAAATTGTTTTTAAAAAAAAATTTGTGTTGAGAAAAAAATGTTTCTTCAAGCAAAAATGGTATATATTATAAAATACGATTTTTTTGGCGTTAATAATTAAAAAAATTTTTTTTTACTGATGACATTTTGAACGACTTTATGTTGAGTAACGAAAAAAAAATATTTTTATGCACCCTTTTGGCACAATACTCTATAAAACCGCTGTAGTACGCCCTTTTAGCGTTTGTCACGTTATTTAATTGCGACTTTCTAATGCTCCGTTTGTATTTGATTGCAAAAAAAAATAATGTCGATGCATTTATCACGTGTTGACTAATATGGGAATGACGACACATAGGATGATGCACCGTTATTATTATATAAGCTGCGATGTTTCCTACTTGCAACACTTTAACAGTACAGCAATTAAAAGTGTAAAAATATTTATAATCTTCGCTGTAATAATCTTGAGAAGTAATCCTCTCACTAGAGGATGTCTCATGTAATGGGACTTAAACGCTGTACCCTTTACCAGATACACTACAAATTCAAAGCAATATAATAAGTACAATCATCAAGATACTAAACTCCAGACAAAAGAAATGAGAGTTTACAAAATGATTCAGCGGAAACAAACAATAGAGTCCGAGATGTTGTGTATGTCGTGGGCGTTGAGACAAGAATAATAAGAAAGACACCAGCACTTTTTAGTTGGATATAGTTGGGACCTCGCTAAGAAGATGCAATACTTTCGGAGAAGCTATATATGATGCGAAAAAAAATCCTTGATTTAATTTTGATATTTTGATACATTAACTAAAAATGAAAACTGAAAGAGGGTGTTACTATAGCGTCTACAATGATTGACAGAAAAAAAATAAGTTTTCAAAAATTTTAACTAGGAAAATCCCATGAACAAAACAAGCTCAAAGTTATATACAAGATGAAAAAGTTTCAAAACATTAAAATTTGCACAAAATTAAAAAAAAATTTTTTTAAAGTTTAAAATTCAAAAAAACGCATATTTTAACATTTTAAATAATTTTCTAGTATTTTTTTCTGAACAGTACATAAAAAAACAGAGATTTTATTTTTAGGAAAAAAAAAGACTTTCGAAAATTCGATGCCTTTAAAACAATTAAATGAAAAAATAAATTATTGCTAACAAGTAATATAAACTGTCAACAGTAACCTCTTAACTTCCTACACCTACAATGATGATGACGAAATATTGTATTATTGGATAAAAAGTACAGTGATAAAAAAAATTAACTTGACTCAAGAGCCAAAATCTTTTACCAAGAATATAATTTTGAAGAAAATGATTTTTTTGAGTCAAGAGAATAAATTCTTGAGTCTAAAAATTATTCTTGGTCTGAGAAAATTTTCTTGTTTCGAGAATTTATTCTCTTGGTTCAAGAAAATAATTTTCTTCAAAATGGTATTTTTGGTTCAAAATTTTGACGCTTGAGTCAAGTTAATTTTTTTATCAGTGTATAAACATATAATCAGTTTGTTCTTTCCATTTTGCATTTTGATCAATTATGAAGAAAATTAAATCAGACACTATTAAGTATGGAGTTAAAATTTCTTTCGTTTTTCAATATTTTATACGTGAAATAAATATTTAATGGATTTTCCACTGCGGAGTTATAAACAACATTTCACATGAAGTGGCCTTTTTAATACCATTTTTACGAGGTACTGAAATTAGTTACCTGAGTAATAGGTATGAGTAATTGAGGGACAAACTAAAGTGTCGAAGCGATGAAAAAACTGAAGCTACACGAGGGGCTCGGGATCTGGAACACGTTGTTGGATTATCATCAAAGTTGTGTACTATATGTAATATAATAGAAGAAGACCAGAGAAGAGAGTATAGAGAGCTTGGAAACGAACGGTTATCTGGGTGCAGCAGTTTTGAGAACGGCTGCACCACCGACACCAGTATAACCATAATCGTAAACATACATGGTGTGTGAAACGATATACTCTGCCCTGTTCACTTCGGGATGAGGGGTGAGTCGAAGGCTTTACGGATTGTAATAGGCTGACCTGAAACTGATAACGCGGGCGATGAAACGGGAATTGTGAGCCGTCTGCCAAATCTTCTTTAATGATTTTTTTGTTTATTTCAAACTCTGTTTAGTACACATTTGATGGTTTAAAAAAATGAGGAAATAAGTGTTTGGCGCAAAACACTACCGTGTTAAAACGGAGAATATTCTTGATTTATACTAGAATCCTTTATAAATTTAATTTCTCAATTCTTTATAGTAAAAAATAGATTCAACACTTTAAAACAGTTATTTAGTTTACAATTTAATTTGCTGTTCTTTCTTAGCAATTATTATAAAAAAATTGCTTACCTTAAAACTATAAAATTTTTTTCCTTAAAAAAAATATACTATTCCAAAAAATCTCCATATTGTACTGAGAAATACCTAATTCTCATCCTCCAAGAGCTATAAAAATATCGGAGAACAGTGAATAAATAAAACACCCCGGTATAATCAAATTGGTTCTCATTGATAGTCAGATAAACGGGAGTAACGGCCGTATCGAATGGCTCGAGAGGAAGGTCGCCTACGCCAGTACTGGTGTTCGAAAAATAGTGCCCATTGCACTAGACAAACGAGAAACGCAACAAAGAGACAAAAGTGTCTAGGTGCCTCGTCGATACCCAAACGGAGTATATCTCGAATAATCAAATTAAATTACACGAATAAGGACAGAAACATCCACAGATACTGTCATTGTCGTTGAGCAGATTCCCACACTTAGACACCGGAATCTGTTGAATTACTGGAGGACAGTGAGAGAACAGAGCACTTGAGCTTTGTATTGTTCAGAGGCACATTGACTTAAACTCTTGAGCTCTTCACTCCAATCCATTCGCAATTCTCACAGGCAAACCTCGTTTCACGAGTCAATCGTATAATCCAACAGAACCAATTCCAGCAATCCACGAATTCAGATTTTTGAATAACACCACATACATACGACTACGAAGTGAATGCTCGATCTACGGTACTATCTCGATACCCTCTACTATAGGTGCAATAATAGACTGAGCGTGACCGCGGATTTAACAATAGAATAGAAATAGTTGGAATCGATTGATCGAATCTTGATAAGAGAGTTCTATTTCTATTTCTACTCCCCATCGACATCAACATCCATCATCCATCAGCCCAGTTGTCTTGACCATATGAATTGTGAACATAAAAAAGCTTTATCCCCCGGAAACAATGCAAGGCCACCGCAACTAATTTGCTCTCGATCCAGAGTACAATTGATTCGTCTCGTTTCGTGGGGCCAAGGAGTTTTATCAAGCGCAAATCGGTATCTATTGGGACTATCGTTTTATTCTGCATCATCCGAAGCTCTTGCATTCCACCCGCAGTGATAGATATGTATGAATGCATATATGTATATATGACTTGTGCAGCATTAGAGAGCACGCAGGATCAGATCCTTGCATTGGCTTTTAGTGGATGCGGTTGGGCCGTCCATGCTGACCACAATCACCGCAACGGACGAGGGTTACCTGGAAAGTGGTCAGCGTGTAACTCCTCACACCCACTCATGCTCTACTCGTAGAACTTCTAATGGTTACAATTATGCTAATGGTATGTAGGGATATGATTCTCTTTCTGTGCAGTTTAGGGCGAATCTGCCGAGTTACATTCTTGAAATTGATATTTGAACATCTATCGATGATGAAAATTGTTTTGAGAATGCTGGATTTGGTTATGAGGAAAATTACTGATGACAATGAATGTCTTTGGAAAGGATTCTATTTTTAAATTTATGCCTAATACTTGATAATTCGGGAATTCTTTCATGGTCTAAAAACGAGATAGAGAATGTTGACGATATTTTGGAGAAATTTAAAGTTTGAAAAAATTGTTGGAAAGTTGAGACATGGAAGAGGATTTTTCAACAAAAATTTGCAGAATCATTGAAACCGATGCAAAAGTAAAATTTCATTCAATAGTTTAAAAAATAGGTAATTTTTTATCTAAGAAATCAAGTAAGTCATCGAGTTCAAAAGTTATTTTTGGATTTTTTGAAAATTGCACACCTCACAACGCAGGAACAGATGAGCACATTTTATAAATCTACGCAATAGATTGAGATCAATCCTTTTGAATAAATTTTCTATGCGTACTTACGATAATCTTTATTTCTATTTATTATCGAATTCGAAATTGTTTCAAAGATATCAACAAAAGTTGATAAAATTTTTAGATTTTGCTCTGATTTTTCTGTACGAAATAATCAAATTTTACAAGCTAAAACAATGGAATTAAAATAAATAAGCGTAAAAATTTTTTTTTCTCTAATTCTGACGTAAAAAGTAGCGAAGCTTTTGAACTTTCTAACTGAGCGCCACTGCTCCTAAAACAAAGATCGTTAAACGACGGGGAAACGAATAGAAGTAAACCAGAATCGCGTAATATATATGGATTCCGGACACCCCGAACATTTTCATCTCGAGGGCTTTTGCTCAGTGAAACTGAGGGAGATGTAATTTTGGTACTTACCCCAGCAGGAAAGTTAGAAACACAATGTTACGTGAACGTACTTCCCGATGGAAGACTACGCCGTGTTTCTCGTAGTCATTGTCTGAGGGCTGAGGAAAGTAAAAGTATCTGGAGCTGGAATCCTATCCGTAGAATAACTTGTATTGCTCACGATACGGTACAAACTTCTATGTATACAGTTAAGTCGTCTAAACGGCGAACCGAATTCGGCCGATTACGATGTGGCGAGACAATAGTGATCATCTGTGTTCGACTTGGAGTGTTAACGAGGGAGCACGTGACTCGATCTCAGTTATTCGAGTTGTCCGTTACGTATCCGAAAACCAATCTCGTAATATCTGTTAACAGTTAACTATTCCACGCAATAAACTTGTTTTATAATCTCTAGATAATGGAGCTTCGTCTTATTTCCAAATAACTTTTATTATTACTTTTACTTTTGTTTCACTACCGATATCATCAGTTTCTTGTTTTACAAACTGACCAAAGGAAAATAAATGCTGTCATAAATTTTTTTGATAATTGAGCAGTTTCACAGCTCCGAAAATATACGTTTTTTCTTAAAATTTCAAAAAAATAGTTAGATAAAATTTTTTTTTTCGATGTCAATTTGTTAAGAAAAAAAATGTTTTTTCATCAAAAAAAATTTTACATTTTTGTAAATATTTTTTTTTAAATTGTTTATTTTTATTAAAAAAAAAAAAAAAAATACAAGAAATCGTTAGGATTCATATGGACAGATTTTGTTAATGATTTTGGTCGAGATTACATTTTTTTAAAATTAAAACCTTTTAAAACGAATAACTAATTTTTTTTTACAAATTTTAATGATTTTTGTTGTAAATTCGCCGTTCAAAAAAATAATTTGAAGAAAAAAAAAATTAATTTACTAAATAAAAAAAGTGACAATAGAATTTAACAATTATTAATTTTTTTATGCTGACAAAAAAAATTCAATAAAAATTATTTTGAACTCTCGAATTAAAAGTTCCACCTTCAAAAAAATATTATTTTCTTTTTTTGATGCGATCTACAGAATGTAATTTTTTACGAGTCCTTACTTGTGTCATTGAACGCGGAAAGTGGCGTTATAGTTAATAGCGTCATAATAGTGAGGGCACTAAATTTTACAGAGAAGAGTAAAGTGTTTGTGCAATTTTACGGACATCACATACCACGGTTGGTTTTATTCTTAATTCTACCGGCTTAAGTTCCAGAGAATATAATCCAAGTAATGAAAGTATGCCTCCTAAACATCGCGCTCTCATCACTCATTTAATTACTCCTATTTAATACCCAGACAGACACTTTCTTAGTTTACATCCTTTTTTTAATAGCTCCCTTATCTCAGACCATTACTCTGCTTCCGTCGATAATCCTGTCTCTTGGCACAAAAAACCGACGCCAGGCGAATTAGCCCGATACACACGAGTTATAATAGTTAATCGTTATACTTACATTATATTGGAAAAAACCAACAGCATTAGTAAGGGAAAGGATAAGCGGAAAATGAACATGTTTTACTGAAAAGAACAAAAAGATAGGGGAGAAAGTGAAATTATGTTGAAGATGTAATTGTCTTAGTGCTCGTGCCAGTTTTCTGAAAATGCATTAGCCTTTGTAGCAAACACTTAACCAACTCTCTTTCCTTTTCCGTCAAAGACCTCCAGTGGTACTAATTCTCCGGCTATTATTTTTGTTTATATTCAATTACTCCATGGAATTAGTCTTTTATGAAATAAAGTTATTCTGGGTTCTCGTTTGTACTTATAATTACTGTAAGCACACATCACGTGTTAGCATGTGTCTACATCTAGAGTAAAAGTTAAAAAATTTCGAAAATCCAAATGAGCATGCCTTGAGCGCCCGTATTGTTTGTAAATTTGTCAAAGTTGATAAAATGTTAATCACAAAAAGAAAAAAAAATTGATTGAAAGTAAAAGTGTAATTTAAGTCAAGTTCATTTGAATTTTTCCGCGTGAATCGGAGAAAAAAATCGAGATTATATTACCGACATTCAGTATTAATTGTGCTATAATATGGACATAATTTAAGCTGCCTTCAAGCTGTATTCAGAAAAAAAAAATAATATGTGGCTTCTAAAAGACAGCAAAATTTCTCTCTAGATCAACCAAAAAAAATTATTGTAATTAGACGAAACGGTTTCAAGCTACAGTTTTGTATTCCTTTTGTTCGCAACTAAATAATGAATCAATTTAGAAAAAAAAAAAAATGACAATTGTCGGCTGACTTCTCCATAAAAGAGAATGTTTGAATGAACTACCAGCAAACTTTTCAGCAAATGACGTAACTAAAATACAATAAAGAAAAAAATATTCGTAGAATAACCATAAAAGTAGTAAGGTGTTAACTGGCGTTGGCGCCGCTATAAAAACCTATAGTTTATCCGGTATCTCTAGATAGAAATAACGATGAGAGACTATCAAGAGTTAACTACTAACTCATTCAAACACCAGTGTGCTAAAAAACAGTCAAACACAAAACTAAATTTGTAATTACTGTCTGTCGCCATTGTACAAACACTGTCGTTTATAATAATACTAAAAATTTTACAATTTTCCAGTCGTAGTATCTGAAAGTCAATTGGTTTTTTCTTTGTAGCAAACATCCTACACATATTTTTGAGCCAAGAAAATTTACCCTCCAGTCAAGAATTTTTTTTCTATTTTTTTTTTTTTTTTTTTTTAATTCTTTTATTAATTTATTCTCACCAGTACAATATCCAATTATTGGCGTTTTTATCTCGGGATCTATCTATCGCTCGGGATTTTTAAAGTTTATCACTGGAGTACAGCACAAGTATATTATTAGCAATATTAAATATTATAAATTATAATGTACAATAGCATTGTATTAGTCACGGGGGTCATACGGAGTGATTCGACAGAAAATCACATAATAGGAATCCATTGAATTATCGGTGTTCAGTTTGCAGTGGTGGATGCATGCGGACACTCGCTGGGAGATATTTTGAGAGAGCGAGTGAATAATAATGATCTTCCCTCATATCACGGGCATAACAATAACGATATGCTAATTCTCGGCATCAATAATATCATATGGACATTTAAAAGCTGACACTATGATGGGCGTTGAATCGAGCGTGACAAATTGTCGTGTTTAGATATTACATGCGCGGCCTGGCCTGTAAGTTAACTCTTTATATACTAGCTCTGGCTGGAGAATTCCCGGATCGTAATAAATATAAACATAAATAAAATATAAACAGCTATTTATGTGTACGACATTATACAGTACAGGATCAAATGCATAAAGTCACCGCACAAGTTTCGCTTAAAAATATAATCGCGAGTGCTCGCGGTCGTGCATAAACTCACATCCGTTTACGATAAACGCTTTCGTGAGAAGCTTCATCGGGTTAGTAACGAGATTTACGATGTAGTTGACGCAGCACCGTTCATTTCACCGATCAAAATTATGTTATCGGTGGACTTAATCGACCAGAAATTGAATTCAGTTCATGTCCACCTCACGTTACCGGCCATCCATCAAAAATCAACCTGCTGAGGTAAAAATCCGAATACCTATTTCATAACGAATATGTTATGCTGGACAGGTTCATGGAGTTAAACACATGATGGATAATCACTTTTATTGTAACATGGGAATTATGTTCCATTTTTGGACAAATATCGTGTATTGTATGGAAAATTACTAATTATTTCTGTATAAAAAATTTCTTTATTCAAGACAAATTAATTTGTTTCAAAAGAAAAATTATTCAACTGAAATAATAATTTTTAAGAGTTCGATCATTTTGAAGCAAAACAAAAATTTCTCGAATCAAGTGAAATCCATTTGAACTAAGGAAAAATTCATAATTCAAGAATTTTTCATCTTGATTTAAAATTATCAAAAATAATTTTTGTGGTTAAAGAATTTTTCTGTTAAATTGACTTGGAATTATTTTCAGTGCAAATTTATAAAATTGATAAAAAATTTTAGTATTTTAAATTTTTAAATTATTAAAAATTTTAAATTAGTAAAAATTTTTTAAGTATTCAAAATTTTTGTTAAATAGTAAAGACAAAAAAAAATAATTTCTCAGTTTTAAATTTTTTCTCTTGAATTAAGTGAACATTTTTTTCAGTGCACTATAAAAATTTGAATGTGTAAAATAATTTCCAAAAATTCAATAAATTCAACTTGGTCTAAATCATAGAAACACTGCAATTTTTAAACAATTTTCTGATTTTAAAAATTTTAGCTTTTTGTACAAAAAATTATTATTACATCTCTTCACCTTTAATAATTTTTCAAAAATTTTAATTGTCTGTTTTTAGAAATTAATATTTTCATTCCTGATCATTTTAATTTCTATACAAAAAACAAAACGTCCATAAAAATCGATAAATCAATCATAATTTATTTTAATAAGTCAATTATAATTTATTTTTATTAAATATACTGTGACGAAATTGATAACATTATTAATGAAAAAAAAAGATGATAAATCTGTCAATTAAACGACATATTCTTCGTGTAAATTGAATGAAACATTGATTTTAAGGTACCAGAATATCGATTAAACGTTTAGAAGTACAATAGGGATGTAAATCAAGGGAGGTTATTTATTAAATCTATTTAATGGCAACTCGTTCGATTGGTTGTTAAACACAATTGTTTAACACGACAACATGACCGTCGCTGGCGGCTTTAAACCATCCGATGCGTATAACATAAAGTTGTTTGTGTACTGATAATATCGATAATAAATTACCATCAACTGTCACACTCTACCGCTGTTCGAATAAAGTTCGACGCGCTAATGCTGTAAAGTTCTTTCGATGAAAGACAGTAACGGGTTTATATTTTTAATTAGTCATCAAAAAAATTTATTAGAGACCCGCACAATACATTGCATCGATAATTAGAAAATAATAATAAAAAAATGAAGATTAAATTACCGGGTATTGTTCACTAATGATTTATTTTGTGAATAATTAGTGACTGTTGTCTCATGTGGGAAACAATTAAATTAAGGTAATATTATAATTTATAACTTATAACATTTAATAAATTTACTGACAAAAAAATGAATCAACGAAATCGAGTTTTCAGATTACCGCAGCAGCCTTATTATCGGAAATGCAGTGTGGCGCATATTAAAACAACCGAAATGACATTAAATCGCAGTAGCTACCGGCCTGTAATGTGGTACAATCACCCGGGCAATTTACACGTTAACATAATAATAATAACGGTGACCGGTGACCAGCGCCGAGGTAATGAGCTCCAAGGGCCGCTCGCGCGACGTCAGGAATAATAATCGCAACTGCATACGTCGATTGGCATTCGAATCATTGAAATGATTATAGCGTCCGTCTGGTCTACGAATTAATGTGAATTAGCGCTCTGGTCTCAGGCCATCATAAATTTAGTATGCACACTAAAAAAAAAAAAAAATTAACTTGATTTGAGAAAAAAACTTTTGAACCAAGAAAATTTTCATCGTCTTGATTTAAATTGAACTGACAAATTTTTCTTGATTTAAGTTAATTTTGTTAGTCAGTAATTTTTTTTCTCATGAATAAACTCAAATTTTTTTTTCCTGTTCAAAAATTTAGTTCTAGAATTTAAGGAGTAAAAATATTTGATTTGATCTGATCTGATTTCTTTCTTGGCCTGATTCAAAAATTTCATTCATCTGACCCAATATACTCTAACATGTTTAAATATACAAAAAAAAAGAATTTCTTGTTCCAAAAAAAATTTGAGGAAAACTAAAGTTATTTTGAAGCGAGAAAAAAATTTCTTGTCCAAGAAAATTTGTCTTCAATCCAGAAATTTTTAGTCCTTAATATATTTTTGAGCTAAAAAAATTTACCCTCGAGTCAAAAATGTTTTCTGGTTATTTTTTATAATTATTTATTGAATTTTTTTATGATAATAAACAAATATTAAGAAATTTAGAACTGCAAATATTTTTTTATTGAAAAAATATAAAAAAAATTCATTCAAATTAAAAAAGTTACCGAAACTTGTCACAACTTTAAACAGAATATTCTTATTCTCCCGAATTCCACTGAAAAATAAAATACCAAAATAAACTCCCTTACAAGCATTAATAATAATGAAAATGATAAAAGGGTAATTCTGACAGCGTATAATATTGTCAAGTCTCAAGATTAAGGAGTTAATTTTGTCAGAACAAAGTAAAGTGACTTAGTCGAAGGAAAAGCCTCAAGCCCGGAGATATGCCTATTATATCGACTAAACAGTCCCAGGAGTAGCAACAACCAGGAGTACCATAACTTCCTCTCTCTCTCTTTCTCTTCCTCGCTCTCTAATGTCTTATCCAACCCTCGTGAGCTGACGCCCTACTGTTTGCCCTATTGATTATACAGTTATGCCAGCGAACGCCATTGCCTCCGGGTACTTGGCGCCCATACCTATATCCTACACCTATTACCCAGTTCCAAGTCCCTCATCCTCACCCTCACCCTTGTAACTTGTCTAAGCCCGGTCCGTATTCGGTAGTACCTTTGCTTCTGCACCTCAGCTTGTGTTACCCTCCACTGTTTGCCCTATTATTATATTTGTCTTTGATTTCCGACACCATTCAACTCTTTCGCACTTTGACTCTTCTCTTTGCTTCGAAGTAAAAACTGAAACTTAAAAGTTAAACGCAGTGTCACGTTCTTTAGACTCTGACCCCCGTCGATGAGATGTCTCGTGCGAATTCACTTGTGAGTAGACTCCAAAATAAAAGAGCTTGCGCTATTAAAACACAAGAGCTGGCGCCGTGACGATCTCCCTCTCGCTCTCCTGCTATGCGCCGCACTACATGTGGATTCTGTGGATATGAACTTACTTTACTTTCCTATACCAGTGCCAGTACCGACGCTGTTCACTACGCCAACTACAATTACAAGTCTCAAATAGATTTAAACCGCTTAGCTGTCGTCCGAACAATGCCAACTTGGCGCTCACCTAAAACTATCATTCCCTTTTTATTTTTATTAGTTGGCATTAAAATCATCTACTCCTTTGTTTTACTTTTTTACTAATAAATGTCATCTGAAATAAAGGAGAGGTGCTGCAGTAGAAACAAGACTGTCTTGTTGTTTTGTTAGGGAGAAACCAAAAACAACAGGTTGAAAAACATTTTTTTTTTAATGTGTAAAATTAAGAGTTGGAAGTTTTGGTTTAATAAAAATGTTGGAATTTCTGTCATGTTAATATCTTATTTTAGTTAGATACTCTTGCTTTGAAGAAAAATAATTTTGAAGATGTAAAATTGGATAAGAAATTTGAATTTTTAACGACTAATTCCGCAGTGCCATCAAGTTTTTCAATCACTTGAAAAATTAGAATTCTAAATTTCGAAAGTATCACAAAAGAAAGAATCGAAATTTCTATCACATAATCATATATCTAATTTTCCTTAATTTCATTGATCTCGAAGAAAAATAACATTAAAACTTTGAAAATTAATGAATTAAAAATTTTAATTGACTAATTGTAAGTGATGTCGTAAAACATTACGTTTCCAAATTCTTCCAAATCTTTGAGAATTCAAAAAAAAATTTTTTTTTTGAATTTCTACGAAATGAATATCAAATTTTACTTAGTCCCACTTGCTTGGAAGGAAAATTAACTTCAAAGTTTTGATGTTTTATAAAAGTTAAAAATTTCGGTCAACCAAGTCATCAGCGACGATATAAGTTTTTACGTTTCCAGAATCTTTTCAAATCTCCACAAAATTGTCACGTCCAAAAAAATTTTTGAATTTCTGTCAAATAAATTTCTAGTTGAATGATTATTATTATCAATAATATTTATTATTGTTATTGGTAATATTATTATCATTATTATAATTATTAAATTAATGTAAACTTTATGAATTGATAATAATCCACTAATAGGATAATGGATTTACCTTTTAATATTTCATGTCGGACATGAATTTCGTTTAGTTTCACAGCGGAATAAAGTTCTTAACTTGATCCGAATATTTAAATGTACAGTACATACAACTAGTTTTTGACTCCATAATGAGTTTTGGTATTCCAGTGAATTATATCAAAACGTTTATTATTATTCATGAACAATGCACCGGGGTTTGCCACTTGGCAGATTTCATAAATACGAAACTCCGCTCGGAGGGAGGTCTAGCCCGCTCAGAGAAGAGAAGAGAAGAGATGTGTACTCCATTTTCCTCATAAGTACTTGCTACACCCGTAATGAGATACCAAATGCGAATGCTGTACAAATAACAAGTAGGGTAATAACCAATACCGACGTAAATATTAATTTATAACATAAAGATTCCTCGGTAACTATTACGATCCTTCAAAGCCCACGTTCACGTCGAATTAAAAAGAATGTTATATTAATAATAATCTCTTCAAAGAAAAAAATTATAATGATAAAAATATTTATTATTAATACTTACGTCGACGTTTACGTTCAAAGTAAATATCGCAAACTTTACATTAGCGTATTGACTTTTATAAATCATTAAATGTCGTCGACCATCGACGGGGAAATAAAAAGCGGCTTGCCAATTAGATTGATTGTGAAGAGACTGTTGTAAATCTCAAACATCGATAATAATAAATTCTAATGACATTTGAAGTTTGAAAGAAAGTCTTGCAGGGATAAACAAAATTTTTTGGTCAAATGAAATTAATTAAAAAAAAACTTTGATCAATGTTTTATATTTTGACGTATATGAAGAAAATTATGGTAAATTTAGAATTCAAATAATTAATGAAAATTTAAACTCAGAATTTTGGGTGAAATACTGAAAATAAAATATTTATCAGTAAATTTATAAATAAAATCCTAAGTATTAATTTTTAAATTTTCTATAAATTGTACCTCAAACTACAATTGTTTTTTTTTTTGAAATATGCAAAAAAATTTTTTATCAATTTTTTCTCCTCTTATTTTTAAATCATAATCTATATTAGTGTCATTGGAAAAGTCTTGATTCGAATTTGTGCCTTTTCAAGGTTTCTTGTCAATCTTACCGATAGTCAATTTATGACGATAAGTATTTAGGCTGCATTCGAAAATACTATCTCTAGATGCATAATTAAGGAATGACCTTTTATCTTGTGAACTATTGACATTTTGTAAGATTTAAGCTCATCCCGATGTTACACTCATCAAGACCTTTCATTTAAGTACCCACATCATTTATTCATATATTTATATATATATGTCTATATGAAAAATATATCAAAATGCATGTGGGTACTCAAGTGAAAGTTCTTGATGAGTGTAACATTGGGATGAGCTTATATCTTTAAAACTGTCAATAGTTAAGAAAGTACAGTGCAATTTAACAAAATTGATTATTTAATAAAGCAAAATTTTATTTATTTATAGTTCACAAGTCTCAGCAGTCATATAGTGACTGCAAGGTTGTTAGTTTTGATTAAAAGTTCAAATTTCAAAAGATTATAATCTAGCAAACTTTGACAAAAATTAAAAATTTTTAATTCAACATTGAATACTGATAAAATTTTTATGGCAATTTACACCAAGTTGAATCGAATGAAAGTCCAAATTCCCTTGACTCAAAAAATTGACCAATTTCTCCAAATAAACTTATCAGTATACACTCAGCAGAAAATAAACAGACAATACGTTGAATTCCTCACGTTCTATCTCCCCTCGCCTGAAACCATTTTCGTACTTGGTTTCCATGACAGCAGGTGTCATAACAAATTTTGATTCTCTCGGCCAAGTGGCTGCTAGTTTACGTCGTAGTTTAGTGTGTCCAAGTCTTGTTCATAGTCTTCTCCTTCTCTTTCTGGTTCGCCTTCACCTTCACCTCGGTTATTGTTGCGGTCATGATGAAATACGTAAGGGTAGCCTCGACTATTGAGCATATTTTCTTTCTTAACCCAAGGCTTTAGACATAAATAATGCATACACCCTCGTAAAATTAAGGCTTTCCTTTGGCGAAGTACTCACAGACAGACAGAAACAAACAGAGAACAGATGACAGAAAGAGAAGTACAAAGTTAATAGTAACTCTAATAGTATATAAGCAAAAGGTATATCTTTTGCTGCCGGTAGTTATGCAGCTTACGGACGGAAGCTCTGAAGAAGAAAATGCATAAAAATAATTGATGTAATGTTTTCTTTTGGTATAACAACCTCTATATATATATATATATATATATATATATATATATGAATATACAAATATAATGGTACTGCATATACTGCGCTGGTGGAATGGTTCGTTGTCTCAGCAGACGAGTAGTCTCAAGAGTCACCTGTAACCCGAATGGGATATATTATCCACCAAGTATATATTTGCATAGACTCGTTTATCTCGAGTTCTAGGCGTTTATCTCTTGTCGGAGATTAAAACCTTGTCGCTTTGCTCACCGAAGAACTTGGATAGGAATGCTACTTACTAAAAACTAAATAAACAAATAAATGTAAAAAGGTTTCTTGGTCTGAAAGATGCTAGTTTGTAGATGATAATTGATGCGAATTTCTCCATGTTATTTTTATTTAAGTATAAATAATATATCGCAGATTAGTAACTCCGCGATTCATGGACAAGGATAAATTTACTCGAGTCACGATCTTGTCATTTTTACGCTGCTACTGTGTCGAATGCTTTCACACATGCTTAACCTCAGTCAGCATCGGTGTGTGTAAATGATGGTGATGCTGCTAAGTACATGTACAGAAGACTCATACTCTGTAGAGCAGGCTATAGCAAACAGCCTCGATGCGACTCTACACTCAATACTGTGGTATGTAATGTCTCATACGTGTTTTTTCGTGTGTTTAGCGACCGAAATAAATTCATCTGTTTCGGTGATTTACTCGAAAATTCGCTATGGCACGGATTCCGGATGCGTCAAGATAGTAACAAGACCTAATTTGACTCATCAGTCGCTGAGAAATGAACTAAAGGAGTATGAAGGGGGGTGTGATGAATCTTTAAGATTTTTAGTTGCTATTGCGGGATCAAAAATGACTGCTGTGCTATAATTAATCTGTCTTATTAAAGAGCTGACAAGTAGAAGAGCGATTGATATTATTAATATTTAAAATTGAAATTTTATTACATTATGTTTATTTTTATCGTATGTTTATGCATAATTAATTTTTCAGATCTCGATAAAGTCACAATAAATTATTAAGGAAACATCGAAAATCAGCAGTGATCTAGTTTAGTTGACTAACGATTTTCCAACTACCCGTGATAGATTTTAATTACATAATCTTTTTTATAGAAAATGTAAGTTTCTTTATAATTAATTAAAAATTTTGATCTCCTATCTGCTGCTCTAAAAATTATAAAATATTCATAAAACTTTCACTTTCAGGTTTTCAAGATAATAAAAAAAAGCTGTGAAATTCGATGGTAGAATAAATAGAGTCCGAGTGAAGCCGATTTAGCAAGAGGGAAACATTGAGAATCGCCCATCTCGCCTACTATCTACAGGCGCCCCCGTTGTCCTTATGAACAATTCACGCGAGCATGTTGTCCCAACAGATACTACTGAGAATACTGTAATTGAGTTTGTGAATTGCTAATAAAATATTAATACTCTGAAAGAGGCGACTGATCCTAAAATTCAGATCAACAGCATATGAGCATCCCTGTTTTTATTTTCATAAAATATTACAAAATATGTTGAAATTATTTAAGTACATCGTGATAAATCCGTTATTTGTTTATACTTTTTTTTTTTTTTTTTTTTTTTTTTTTTTTTTTTTTTTATTATTAATCATACATCTTAATTCTCAAAGGCTTTTTTTATGTTTCTTCAATTTAGTCGTTTCAATTTAAATAACTTTTGTCTTTATTCTAACAAGCAAAAAAAGTGTTTCCATTGAAGCAAACTCCGGGCATTTACCTCAATTTTCCTCTTATTTAAACAGCTTTATATTATGAGCGCTTAGACGTAATAAAGTCTCATATTTTCCAATCAAAAAGCTTCTAGATGACATTTAGATTCTTTAATCAACCGCTAAACTGCTTAAAGTTAAGTAAAATTTTCTAAAATATGACTATCAAGAAATTTTAATCCAGTGAATTTTTACAGAGCAATTGTCATAGTTTTGCATAAGATTACTAAAATTCATGTTGAATTGAACCAAAAGACGAGAAAGCAGAAAGAGAGAAGTCCAGGCAAAGTACTTCCATCGAAATTGTAATTTCGAGTGCGTGCGAGCATTTAATAACATGCAAATACGGGATCTCGATTAAAATTTTATCGTATAGAAGGCAGCGAGCTCTTTCGCTCTCCCTCTAGCCGCGAAACTCAGCGGCTAGGGCATAAAACGCATCTGGGGAATGGTAAATACGCACGTAGTAGAGTAACGCTATATTGCTGGTGCTATTACTATGTAAGGGTAAAAGGATACAACTAACATAAACTATACGTACGCATAAAGTCTAACTCCAAAGTCTCGACTATTGTTACCAAACCAAAGGTACAATGGAGGCGTTGGCCCCGTAAATGCTGACATTAAGAACTTTTTTATCCCTTAAAGTTGATCATGTACTTTGGTCAAAATTCGTGAATATCAACTAAATTTTTTAATGAAAAACTTAATAAACTAGAAATATTAGCACAAAATACTTAACCAAATAATAATAAATCAACAATCTAATAACACAAATATAAAACAATATCAAATAATGTAAAGTAAATATTATCTACAAACGTCCACGTTTGTCTTAGTTTCTAAGATGTATAGTTTTTAAGATGTATAAATGTAAATACTTAGACTTAAGGCATAACATATTGATTTAGGTTTTTCAATAAAAATTTTTTACTTAAGAAAATAAAACAATAACTAAAACATGTAAAAATCATATAAATTTATAATAACAAAAAATTTTTTATACAATTAAACAAAAATCGCGAAGAATTGTTAACGTATTATTATACATTTAATTACAATAGCACTTACAATCATACAATTGCAAGAACTGATGTACAAATTTAAATATGTCAATAAATATCTTTAATATAAAAAATAAATTCATGAATGAAGACCTTAAAAACTCAGGACTGAGTTTTTCGAATCTTTTTGTCCAAAAGTGAAGCAATAATCGATTTATAAGACGGAATTTTCTCAATCCCACTGAATTTCTTTAGTAAAGAACAAAAGCTCTCGTATTATTTAAATCCAAAAAAATGTATCCCCTGTTAAATATTTATTAATTCACCATCAAAAGCAGGAAAGATCTGAGACAGTACAGGTTGAAGTATCGAAGTATTGGCAGTTAAATGATAATGTGTCTATAACAAAAAATAACGCGTGAATTTAAAAGAAATCACGTCTGATATTTGAAGATCTGAAAATATCAAATAATAAAATCTTAATTATATTGTGGTTACATGATTGAAGTGTTAAAATCGATGATGACGAAAAAAGTAGACTGTCAGCCGTGGATCTGGTTGATCTTCTGGAATCCCCAAGAAGTTATTCCGAGGGTGGAATATAACGACGCGCTAAGAGAACGTTTTTATCCATCTAGAGATATAGATAAAAAGAGAAAGAGAGAAGAGAAGTTAAAGAGGAGGAGGAGATAAGCGTGTCTCATCTGATATGTGCATCACGTTGGATGGCGATCGAAACTACCCTACAGTAGATGACTCTCGGCATTCTGATCACTTCTACCTCACTGACCGATAAATCATCCGTGAAATATTTAAAGTATCTAATAAATTTACTCAGACCTTAGAATCCGTATTAATAAAATATTTATTTATTTCATTTTTTTGAATTTAATAGCGTGGTAATTTTTCTGACACTGAATACATAAGAGCATAAAACTTTTATTTCAGGCTCGAGTCGGAAAAGCTCGGTGAGAAATGCACGACAAACCTAAGCCGCATTTGCGTAAGGATTCACTATCGGAGATTTACGCAAAATTTTACTCAGACTCTAAACTTTCGCTGACATTCATCGTCTTGGCTGACTCGTGTATTGGGATTGGGGAAATAAAAATAAAAGAATCTGGTGAGGGTTACATCTAAAATGTAAGACGTAAGGAAGAAAAAATATAAGATAAGCATCTAGATTCATCTTCTTGGCGAGGATTTGGTCTAAGCACCTCGCTCGTTTCTCAATATTAACTTCCCCTCTGACAATTGCCGTTTCTAGAAATCCCACTCAGCACGATACTAACATATTAATTTATTTACCGACAATTATAGCTGCTGCAATATTTTTTCATCTTTAATCTTACTTATCAGTACCATTTTTTTTTCTTATCAATTAATCATTGCTGGATATTGTACTAATATTAACTGGCAGGGAAAGTTCATAAAAATCAATAAAAAAATTTCTGAAGTCGGAAACCTTCAAGAAATTATTTCATCAATTTTTTGTTATCAAAATTAGGTGAAACACTTAGAAATAATTACTAAAGTTTTAATTGAAGCTGCTAAAGTATCCTTAACAATTTAAAAAAAAAATATCTACCTTAAAATAATAAAAGCGAAAGTCGTAATTTGTGATGATTAAATTTAATAAACTCATGACAACGTTTAGTCATAATTGACTGGCAGCCTCAAGTTATAATTAATGGACGTCACTAGCAGTGTATATTTAAATCCAAGTAGCCCGGGGGTTTTTAAACTTTTCATGAGAAACATTAGAAATTTTAGCAAAGAACCACGTCAAAATCCACTCTACTCACCGTACAAGTTGGATGTTAGATGTTGGATAATATAAACTAGTGTAAAGAGCACTGCAGGAGCTAGGAGTACTTCTCGAAGGTTTTTGTTCTTTAACATCTCCTCGAGTAATCCGCCAACAGCATAACGTCGAGTGGTAAGTAGCAAAGTTCTGGATAGTAATAGTAATAGTGGAAGTAGAAATATATAGTAAAAGGTAAGACCAGGACGGAAGAAAAAGTAAAGGCGTCTACGAGCATTACATCTACGATCGTACATCCACGAGAAACTGAAGCATTCATTTACACGGTAGTATCTGTACTATCTTATACCGTATACGGAAAAGTTTAAATGCCGGAGGAATGAAGCAAACAACAAGGTAGCTTTCTTGGACAGCTTGCATTCCTATTTTTCTATTGTACTTACTAAACAACAAGACACTAAAGTTTACCCATTAAATGCAACAGATTGCCGGCATTCTCATAAATTTACAATCCATTTTAAATCACTGTCAGCTTTTAAATTAAACTTCAATAACTATAGCGGTCGAGTAAATGCCGCCCTGGGTATTTGTTATATTTCATATTTTTGGCTTCGTTTGTTTATTTATTTATTCATTTTTATAAAATAAAAAGTTCTATAGGGAAAAATTTTATTATGAGGTTGATATTAATTAAATGTCAAGCTGACAACTTATCAAGAGAGTCAATAAAAAATTAGTAAAGTGATTTAGGTGAAATGTTGAAACAAATTTTTGAAAAGAATTTATATCAAAAATATGTTAAAATAAAATTTAGAATTTTCGTTTTATAATGCCAAGGCTCAGGCCAAATGGCAAATTTCATTACATAGTAAATACATTTGTTACATCACTAAACATATTTGTGAGTACATAGAACAATTATATAAGTAAGAATATTTTAGATAAATTTAGACAAATTTGATTTAAGATTATATCGATATTCACTTGGTAAATAATTATTAAAAAGGAAAGTCAAGGATTTAAGGTCTTAATTTCACTTTTACTTATAATTAGTTCAATTATAATTTTATGTATTGCACTGAGTTTATCCTTATCACAGTCATTAAAGAATTAAATTTTTGACTTAGTATAAAATATGGTCTAATAAAAATTTTTATTTTTTTTTTATTATCTTTATATCTATATTTCTTATTAATTCTTGATGTATTCCAATTATAGTTAAAATGTATACGAAAATCGGCCAAATAGCCATTAAAAAAATAATTTTTATAAAGGCGTCATAAAGTTTTATATATAATTGGAAAAAAAAAACTATTAAAGAGGAAAATCATCTTGAAGAATTTTTTTTTTAAATAATATGTTATTTATTAATTTTTTTCATATTTCAACGCATGATTTAAGTATAAATTATATTCATGAAAATGGGAAGAGGGTACATAACGAAAAAATGGACCTATTTCTCAACTTTTAAGTTTGCTAGAAGCTCAAAAAAAGTTTCCAAAGTATTTTTGATGAAATTGTTAAAAATTCAATAATTCAAGAGTGGACAAATTATTTTACAACGTAGAAGGAAGTTTTTTCTGATCCACCCATCAGTTTTCTGAACGAGCAATAAAAGAGTTTTTTTTATAATTGAAAATTTCCCTCATAAATTTATTATGCCCCATCTGATTCAAATAAAGTTTGGGCCAACTCGCTCCAATTTATATAGCTTAGCTTGAATTGAAACACCTCTTTATAAGCGAAAAGAAGTAATAGATATTTACATACACCTCTACATACTTTGACAAGCAATTCCAGATTAAACGAAATCGTCGTTGGTGTCGTGAGAAAAATAAATAACTCGATAAATCATCGGTAAGTTCTGTCCCTCCGTACTTTGGACCACAAATCTCGAGCCAGTTATTGGGGTGTCGCCCTTCAGAACGTGAATCGCGTGCAAAGAGTGTCTTTGTTCCTCTTTTCACTCCGACTATTGGCAGTCTCAGTCTCTCCGCCCTCGCGGTCCTTTATTTGAAAAGCGATCGTTTTTAAACTCAATACTTTTTTATATTTTCCAAGATTTCTTTACTCTGGTTCACTCAGTGGCCCTCCGCTCTAAAAATTGTATTCCATTTGTCGTGTAACACGTGCGTTAAAACGGCATCTCAATGGATTTGTCATTTTATTGATAGCCTGAATCACGAGAAAATAACTTTTGCATTCACTCGTTGCCTCCTTTATTTTCTTACTTGGACCTTTTTTGGAAACGGTACATGTCAACTGTGCAACACGTGTGTAAAAATATTGAACGATATATGGGATTAGTACTTGCTGCACGTACAAGTCAGAATCTTTATGAAGGGGAAAAGTTTAACTCCAACACGGAAACCTCTCGATCGTAATCACAATCATAAAAAAATCTCTATAGAATATATATTGTTCAAAAGTTAACGTTTCGCTCCCAGACATTTGTTATAAATAACAAACTTTTCAAAAGCTAATTTATCATACCAAAATATGTATTATAATTTATTGATTTTACCTATGGTGTTTTATCTGTCAATGATTTCCTTTTTGATATTATAAGTTTCGATAAAACATCGTAAGTTTAAGAAGTAAATCATGATTCGATTTCTTTTTATTTATCAGAATTTTTGATTGACTTCCAGGTGCTTATTTGATTTCTATTCTTTTATACGTTTAATTATTTTTGAAACCCTAAAAAAAAAAATTCACTTATTTTAAAAGAAAAATTTTTAAACCAAGAAAATAATTCTGCAGAGCTTTATTGTCTTGATTTTAGTAGAAAAATTTTTAAACAATTTTTTCTTGGCTCAAAGCGCGTTCGATTTTCTGGTAGATTTTAAAATTTTGAACTTTTTTTTTAAAGAATTAAAACTTTAAAAAAATGAATAATTAAAAAAATTTTAATTTGTTGCTAAAAAATGAATTTTTTTTTTATTGTTCTTGATAAAGACAATGACTATGTCTTTTAAAAATTACTAAAATTAATAACCAGTAAAAAAAAGTCAAAAACCATTTTTCGTCACATTGTCCTTCTCTACCGAAGACTTAAATCGAAATTTGATTACCGAGCGATCAATAGTGAATTACGAGCGATAATGACAATCCAAAGTGACGTCTACACGGCAATCAATTATCATTGACTGCAGTATGGTGATAAATGACGCAAGTATCCTCGAGTTACTCAACTTGGCGAACGTAACCAACAATCGGGTGTTAGCTACCCGCCATCGCTTTTAAATCAGGGGAGAGAGAATCTCAAAAACAATCACAGAGCAAATTCTTACCACGATTATTTTACTATTATTATTTATTATCAACCACTGTGTCACCTAATAAGTTCGTTATTATTATAACTATAACGATGATTGCAAAACAAATTAATTAGCTACCAAACAACCAGAGCTTACGGAAACTACCGTGAACTATGAGCGACGAGTAATAAGCTTACGCAAATAAATAGCAAAGTAACCCCAAGTATAATGGTCTTTAATGAGTAAAAGTACACGCCGTATAATAATAACCAGGATGAGCATAATGACGATGATGGTAATGTATTAAATGGTCTGCTAAAACCATCAGCAAGCATTTACCTGAACTGACTATAGTAGTAATTTATAAACTTAAAAAAATTTTTTGAGACCTTGAAATGTATAAATTGATATTATTCAACGCCCTATTCATTCAGAAATCAAAAGTAGATACATGGATAATTTATTAAAGTTATCAATATAAATATTCTCATAGTTCAACTTTGAAATGATTTAAATTATTTTAAAACGTATGTATAATAATAAAAATTGAAAATTTGATTACTTAGGTGTTCTTTATGAAACATTTTAAATTCTTAATCAGTACTATGCTTAATAAATGCTGATATCTCGAAAACGACTAAGCTTTATAAAGTTTTGCTCAGTAAATTTTTTGTGGACCGTAAAATTTCTTTCAAAATTTATTACTTAAAAGTTTTTTAATACCGATCGTTCGAACGTTGTAAAAATTTATAAAAAAAAAAAATTTCCTGTGTTATTTTGAATAAAAAAAAAAAAAAAATAAATTGAGGCAAAACTTAATATCGATATTAAGAGTAAAACTTATATTTATTTATTTATGTATTCAAGCAAAGGCTCAACAGCAAATGCCATTGACAGGGCCACTAAGTACATTCTTATTGGCAACAGATAAAATATAATAAATATAATTAATAAAACGCTTACTTAGAATTGTGTAATTGCTCAAAGCCATATAGTTATAAAAACATTTATACAGTAATATTACAATATAACTACTAATTATGAATTACATAATCTCCGAGGTTTTATGTGTAATTTTATTGTTAGGCAACTTGTCGACTTTTGGATACCATCAGAAAGAATAAAAAAATTTCGACATTTTCTAAACACCCTAACATATACTAGTATATCTTGGAGCATGAAGCGTCTTTTCAGTGGGTGCAGTGATACGGGTGTTACACAGATAACAGGGTGGCTATTATACCCATATCCATGTCCGTGTCCGTGAAGCGACCGCAGGGCTTTGAGTTGAGAGCGCGTTACATTACCTGCATGTTGAGCTCCTACCCACTAAATGGAAACGCGAACTAACTTTCCACAAGCACACTACACGCGATACGTTACTCTTCTTTTTAATACAGCTCTAACACCCCCAGCCCCCGCCTCTCTTTCTGCTCTTTGTCTTTTTACTAGAGAATATTTTTCCACTTTGGTGTTTAAAATAACGCGCATAGTAGCTTACTTTGGTTTTAGTTTTATCATTAAAGTTAATGTGTCTTGATGCTAATTGCTTTGAAATAAAGCGCTAACAATCGGTAATTTCGGGGTTTGTTCAGTCTGGAAGTCAAAGTTACGGTTAGTAGTGATGATTTTTTTTTTTAACGGAGAAAAATTAAAGTTTAATGGCGATAAAAAGTTTTTAAATAACTTAACTGCTAGATTTTGTAATTGAGGTGATTATTAAATGAGACGTTCACGTGTTATTTTGTTCTAGCAGTTACTGTTAATTGGTCGTGAGTTGAAACTCTTGATTCCTTTTTTTTTCTAACTAAAAATTCGTGACAAAGTTTTTTCAAATCCTCCGCAAAAAATATTACTTATTTAAAAAAAATTACATTGTAAAAAATTAACTTGATTCAAAAAAAAAAATATTTATCTTAAATCACTAGAAGAATTTTTGAATTAATGAATTTATCTTGATTTAATTGAATTTCACTTTGTCTAAGAAATTTCAATGCTTGATTTAAAACGGTAAAGCTCTAGAAAATTTTATCTTTTGATAGCAAAAAAAGAAAATCATTTTTAATAGCTTCATTATTTTGATTAAAGGAGAAAAATTTTTAATCTAGGAAATTTTTTTATTTGAAATAAGAATTATTCGTCTTTAATATGGACCCTGAATCATTTTAAAATGATTTCCTTGGTTCAAAAATTTTTCTTTTAAATCAAATTAATTTTTTTCTCAATATGATTATTATTTTCAAATAAATTCATTATCAAACAAATTTTTTGAATAAAAAAAATGATTAATATTATTATGTTTTATTCTAATATAATTTAAAATGCAATTATATTTTGCATACTTGCAGTTAATATCTGCATAAATAGTTAAATTGAACGCAAGTTAGAGTTTAGTCGCCTAAGGGATTAAGTGTTCGCCGTTGGTCAGATTTGACCGTTTTCCATGCATTTTGTTGTTAATGTTTTTTCTGGTCGTGAGTAGTTGTAAGTGGTTTTGTCTATACAACGTAAAAATGTGGTGATGCGCTGTTGTATTGATGAGGCTCGTGTTGGATGCTGGTGTAGATAGAGAAGAGGGAAAAAGCTTGAGCTTGAGTATGTTGGCTTTGATTCAAGTTAGAAGCAAAATGGTAGTACTCTTTAGTAGCTCAGGGCACAACGCCCATGGATCTGACTGACAATCTAATATCTGCGCCCGCATAGCACACAATCTGAGGAGGACTGGTGAACGAATGAGTGAGTGAGTAAGTACCACAAGGGCAAAAAGAGGAAAAGAGATTTACTAAAGATACTTTACTTTGCTTTGCTTTAGTTGGTATGACTCGTACTCGGCAGATACTGCTTCTTGCTCTTTACTTACTTCTCTTCTAACTTGCATCAGCAACCAATCTTCAAGAGTGTTTATCCCTTGGGCAAATTATATTATAGTCGTTGAGAAATTGGAAGCACAGGAGATGTGTGAATAGAATAGAATGGTACTCGCAGTGCAGGCATACAACACCATACCGTGTTATTTTGTTTTTGCAAAGAGCTCGTTTGTTTTTCATCCGAGCGTAACATCACGGGTTTTTCTCTTTTGTATAATAAAGTCGATGTAAATTATAGAAAATATGATACCTGTACTGAAAAAAAAATAATTTGATTCAAAAAAAAAAATGTTCATATGCAGCCATATCAAGCTCTGCACGAAAATAAAAAAAAAATATTACTTTTAATGGTTTCATAATTATGGTATGTGTTATCATATGCTTGTTTAATTGATAAAATTTATTATAGAATTATTTTTAATTTGAATAATCAGTCCTTATTTAAATAATTACTAGTACTAATAAATTATATTTCAATTATCAGATACAAAGATATAATATTTCTATTTTTATACGAGAATTTTTATTCACTTGAAAAAATTTATTCACTGAAAAAAAAAAAATTCTTGGCTGGAGAGTAAATTTTTTTGGCTTAAGAAAATATCAAGGAACATTGAAAATTTCTTGAATGAAGTCAAAGTTTCTTGAGACAAGATAAATTTCTTGAGCCAAGAAAATTTCTTCTTGCTCCAAAATAACTTTTGTTTTCCTTAAAATTTGTTTTTTGTGTGTAGTAATCATTTAAATAAATACTGAATTTATTTCTTGTAGTTTGTAATTATTTCTTATGGATTGAACTAATCACTAATGACTTATAAGCTTCTTAAGAAATTAAAAAAATGATTTTCATGTTAAAATTTAACATCTCAAAATTAAATCTTTTGTAGCGAGATGATTTCACGATCATGCGCCCCCTGTCGGAAATTTTTGATACTAAATTTAATTCAAAAATTAAGTATGGACATTCCAGACCATATATGAATGTGGCAAGTTTTCTGATTTAGTCATATGTAAGCACACATGGTCAAATCAGACAATTTTTTCATGGACAATTAAAACGAAGAAAAAATTTAGATTCAAAGAAAAATTTGGCTTGCTATCAAAAAATATAGTCGTCTTTTAATTTAAGAAATTCTTCTATCACTATACAATGAACGATGTACATAGTACGTATAATAGTAGATGGTACATAGCAGAAACTTGCTTTCTTACTCTTTATATTAGTTTACTCTTGCTGCAGCAATTACACTCGATAGCACCCGAGGGATGACTAAACTTGCCGGAAGCGCGACATGATTTCTCCCGAGGAATAACCGCAACTAGCACGCCCACACTCCACATGTACACAAATATACTCATAAACATACAGATATATATTCGCGGGTGGCTGAGTGTGTGAGGGTGTGTTTACACTTGCTAAATCTGAGTCTCTTGTGAATGGCATCGCCTCTGTCTGTAACTTCAATAGACGGAAGTGCTAAGTCGTTTGTCTTTGTATAATTATTTCCTAACAAAATTGATGATATTTATGATATTTTCTCAAAGAAAGAGAAATTTATTACTCAAAAATGATTCCTAAAATTTTTTTTTTAGATCTTCAATATTTAACGGAAAATTTAAACTCCAAAAGTATTATATAATTTTTATTGCACCAAAATTTTTTGTTAATTTCAATAATAATTAATGTAAAATTGATTATAATTAAATTAATAGAATAATAATCCTCTTGGCTTTGAGTAATAAAGTTTGAATTTAATTAGAAGTTTGATTGCTTGATCGAATGTGACATTGATGAATAATAAATGGATAATAGATAAGGGATAATAGATAAGTACATCGATAAATGTAGGATGAGGAGTATGGAGCGATATGATGGAATAGAAGTAAGGTGGATCTAGAATTAAATGGTTAAGAGAAATCAGGTCTCGTTGAAAATTCATCGGGTGATTTCCAATATCGCTTAGATAAGAGAGTGAGGGTTGTTTGTCTTCTGTTCTATTCGTTCTACTTAAAACCTAAAACTATGTGACCCGATTCCATTGAAATTCATTGTGAGCATCATCTCTCTCTCGGCATAATACCTTGGCATTCTTGCATTAAAATGTCATCTTAACAGCTCGCAATGCTTCAACAACTATTTGCTTATTTGACAGAATTGCTAAAGTGTCTTACGAGCTCGTTCTGTTCAAGCTCTTACAAGCTCAAGTTCTGAGTAAATGCACTCCTCGAGGACTAGTTAACGTTACAAATTACGTTCGTGGTTAGTTTATTTGTTCATTCAAGTGATGTAAGTTCTATTTCAAACTTTAGTTTAATTTAGCGGCTTTTAATTACTCTTATTATCTTTTCTCACTTTAAAGTTTAATATTTTGCAATTTACTTGATAATTTTATTTTGTAATTAAAAAACATTAAATTTTGCCGTCCTGTGTTGGGTGACCGAAAAAAGCGAACTACAGTAACCCAGCCTGAGGAGTCTGCAGAGATTTTATTTTTTCATTATTTAAATTTTATTATCCTTAACTTATTATTAGCGTTGTACTTTATTATTATTATCATCAGGTGTAACTTAAAATAAATGAAATTAATTTTTTTTAGAATATAATTAAGAGAATAAGGAACATTTTGTGACGAACATATTTTTATTTAAAAAGAGATCTTTAAAGTTAAATTTTATTGAATAAGTCTTGACATAAATTTTTACTATTCCATAATTTTTTAATTTTTTTACCTCAAGTCTTTGAAGGAGTTCTGAAAAGTTTTTTAGTTTCATAAATTTATTCCATGAAATTTTTCGTAAAATTATTGATAATTAATCCTGTCATAGCAATATTATTTTTTAATTTATTACAAAAATACTCCAACTGTAATTGTGATTAAAAATATTTAAAAAAAAATCATCAGGTTAAAGTTCTATTACTGATAATTCGTAATTCTCAGCATTCACACAGCCACTGCAGGTTGCTACTTCTTATAAATTAAACGGAAATAGAATCCAGTGGTTCCTTCATGCCGGTAGCTAATTAATTGTTATCTTTAATGAGGAAATAAAGAGGATTGCGGCGAGCAGTAGGTCTCAACACAACGTTAACCACCGAGCGCTCAACAAAAGACTACCCCTCGCCTAACTAAACCGGTATATATACAATTAAATTGACTCGACACGGTCCCGACCTCGTCTCTCTTTGCTCGCTGCATCCTGCATTCTAATTATTTCAAGGTCAACGCTCAGAATGTGTGATCATCTTCGCTGATTGCCCAAGAAGCGATCGACATTTGAATTAACTGCGCTCACATGGGGTTTCATTCGCGTACGATGCATAACAGTTTTTTCTGGTGAATAACGTTCGCGCTCGAGTGTCTGTACTGTTGTCATTTTGTGAAATAAAAATATCACTGATTGGATTTTCACAATACGAGTCAATGAAATTACTGCCCAATAATTGGTGGAAAATTCATTTTTATTTGATTACTCAAATTTTTTAAATTTACCGTTTTTTAAGAATAATTTTAGAGTTAGTTTTTATTAATATTAATTTTTTAATAATTTAATTAATCCGATTCGTTAGAATTTACTTAGAGAATTTTTAGCTCTAGAAGAATTCCTAATTTTCTAGTCACCTATATTACAAAAAAATTACTTCTCAAAAGTAAGAAACAAATTTTCTTGACTCAAAAAAATAAATATTGTGATCTTGGATAAAATTAAATTTTTTTGAGTTAAAAAATGCTTTTCTTTAAAAAAAAATTTTTACCCCTGCTAAGACTATTTTAATCGTCTTTTTTAATTTTTCTATAAAAATTATTTTACAAGGCAACATTTTCTAGCTTGAATGTATATATATATTTTTTTTTTTTAATTTTTTCCGCTTGTGAAAAATTTTTTCTTTACTCAAAAATTTTTTTTTTTTTTTGTATAACTAATCTAAAATAAAAACTTTTTAAATATTAATAAATTTTAATGAATTTAAACAAATTTTTCTAAGATTGTAACATTGAACTATATCTTCAAGAATTTTGTAAATTTTAAGTATTATATAAAAACAAAAATTTTTATAACTACTAAAATTATTTCAGATTTTTTTTCCCAAAAACAAAACAATTCAGCACACTTCAATTTCAAACCTTAAACCGCCTAAAAATAGTAATTACACGGTAAAAACTCTAAAATTATGATAATTCGCTGGCAAAGAAGATTATATTAACATTGAAGACTGAAGGAAGCCGTTACCTGGTGGAATAGTATCTGGGCCTAGCGTTGTCCGTGGGCCCGAGGGTGAATTAAAACTTAGCTCCGATATAAATCTCGAGGGTTCACTTCCTCCGGCAGGCATTCAAGTACAGACTAGCTAACAAAAATATTAGAAAACAATCTTATACAAGCTCTTTTATTTCTGAATGGACTTGTTCCTCGATGGGAGGGTATATTGTGCTTCGAGTAGCCTCCGTGGGTCTAGGAGGGCCAATTATATTGTACCTATATTATAAGTATTATATTGTACATGAGGTACAACTCATACACAAGGTACAATTCATCTCGTATCGTGACTAATGCCAAACGATGCTCGAGCATCCTTCGCGCTCTCGTTGCATACCCCAACGATTTCATTGTACGTTTTCTTGTCTGCCATCTTAACAACCGTTTATTCCGCTCAAGAATGCGAAAACGTTATTCTTTATTCGATGAATAATAAAACTGTGTACAATAGTCTTTTAATTTATAATTTATACTACGAGGACTGTTTCTCTGCTTTGGCGCCCAACAGTTGTTGAGCTACGAGTAAATTGCTTATTATTTTTGTTATTATTATTATCATTGATACAAAAATATTAAGTTGAGTAGAAAAATAATAAGGATAAGAATTCATTATTAAAATCTGGCCCGAAAAAATTTTAAAAATATTTTTTTTTTCAACATTAAAAAGATAATATCAGTTTAAAGATCTAACTTGCAGAAAAAAATGATTTGATTGATCAAAACAATTAACGAAGAAATTAAAATGAGTCTTGGTCTAAGTAAAAATGTTCTTAAAACAAGAAACTTTTCTTCGCTCACAAAAATTTGATTTGATTCAAAATAATCATTGGTTTTATAAATATTTTCTTGAGTCAAAAAATTGTATTCTCCATTTGAGAATTGATTTTTTTCCAAGTAATATTTATTGAAGAACATCTAGTTATGGACTAGAGATTTACAAAAAATTTTAATTGAGAAAAAAAAAATACGGTTTTCTTCAAAACAATTTTTTCTTATCACGTTTTATTTTCCAAAAAATTTCTTGTTATATTTTTAGTGAATTTAAATATCCAAATTTTAGAATTTTGACTGCGAGAATTTCAACCACCTGGCGGAGCCTTTTGAACTACTTTTGATACAATTTATTTTACGCTCTATTTTAAATTTAAACTGATAAAAAAATTTATTAACTGTTAATAAATTCATTTATTTGGGAATAATTTATTTATTTATTAAATGTCATTCAATATTTTTCAATTATTGAATTTATCAAACCATCTCATTATAAATAATTATTGATAAATTTTATTACATACAAGGAGGTCTTTCTATTAGTGCACATAAGAATTTAATAAACAAATAAATTATTTCCTAACAAATGAATTTATTGACAGTTAATTATTTCTTATAACAACAAAAAAAAAATTACGAGAAAAAGTATGATTACATTAATGTAATATTTTCCAACTGCATTTATGATTTTTTTTTATTGAAAAAAAAAATATTAGTATTCACCAATAATCACAATTCAAAAATAAGTATTCACGCTGGCTGCTCTGTCATTTTAGTCTTCATACAAAAAAAATGTATCTTTTTGTAGAATTATCCTTCTTAATGATAAATTATAGTATTTTAAAGAGATTACGGTGCGAAGCTAAAAAAAACGTGCAGTATGAAAGAACATTGTGGAATTATCTCTCATTACAGACGTTTCTGGATGCACCATTGGAGCAGAGTGGTTACCAGTTTAAAGAGCCTTTGGCTAACCCAGTTTCGAAACGCTTGATCGCATATCCCAGTGCACGGGCCCCGTCGAGAGCTAATATAAGTAAAGAGCCAGCATATAGTCCAGAGCAGAGATCGAATCTGCAATTACGGTACGCGTACTATGTAGTATACACGATATTATATGGACAGTATGCAGACTTTAAAGAGAGATGGACTGCATTCAGGGGCAACAGTAGGCGCGGGAGCCCCAGGGCCTCAGATGCATATCTTACAATGGGCGTAACACCCTCTCCCTTTATCAGGTTCATAATCTTCCTCCTTCGTCCATCTCCTTTCTTTCTCTCTCTGGTTATCTCGCAGGGTGCCAGAGTATGATATAATGCAATGCAACTTACGCATGTCTTGGTCTACCAGTACCTCACCGTATCGCCGGAAGAACAGTATACCACGATAATATTAATTTACGCATGCATGCTGCTCGAATCAGCCGGAATCTCGAAAATATCTTGCTCGCCTGTGCCTCGAGCAACGCCATATCCGCGGTGTTGTTGCCAGCCATGCAATTTTCGAGGGTAAAACGAGAAGAATAACTGATATGCTACCAAAGGATTTTATTTGACGTTGTTTGGACTGATAAAATAAATTATTTATTTGAGAGAGATAAATTGGAGTATTAAAAGATTTAGTCCCGGAAAGAAGCTGTTCAGCTTCTGTTTTATTAATTTCCAGGAAGAAGATTTTTTTCGATTGATATTAAAAATTGAGTTTGATAATTTTTTTCAAGTAATTCTTTAACTGATAAAAAAAAGCAATTTGAAAAGTTTTACTTTTTATATTAGAAAAAATTTTTCATAAAATTTTACAAAATTCCAAGAAATTTATAAAATGTCAGAGCTGAAATTCTACAAAATTTCACAAGTTTTGAGATGATACAAAATTTTTAAGCTCAAAAATTATTTTACTCCCGAGTAAATTTCCCTTGAACGAAGAAGTTTTCATCTTAATAATTTAAGTCAATAAAACCCCTCAAAATAATTTTCTCAGTTTAAGAATTTTTCTCTTGAATCAAGTAAATTTTTTTTTTTTATTTTTAAGCAATCTGCGGAGATTGTAACCCATGTATCGTGTACTAATTATTGCTAATTTAATGATTTACAAACGTGATAACCAAGCGGGAAAGTGCGCTCAGTATTGGAAGTTTTTGAGGCAAACTGGTAATGTAAGTAACAATGAGGTATTATTCATTGCGGTGGAACCCCTGTAGCACCGCGAGATAATTAGAGCCAGTAGTCGGTAGTCGTCCGTAGATACGGAGATACATTCGCGGATGGGAAATAGCACTGTGCAGCGCAGGGCTTTGTAAACTCGTCCATGCGTGATCCTCACCAATTTAACCCGAACAAATAGACGGAATGCATGAAAAATACAGCGGGTTTTCCGGTCTGCGTCACACACTACTTTAACTAAACTGTCCCAAGTTTTCTTTTCCATATAAATATTTTTTTAACCTTGCTTTTTTAAAAAAATAAAAATATCAATTTGAATTTAATTAAGATTAAAATAGATCTAAGATTTAATCGATGCACCTTTTTTCACAGCTTTAATAATAATTGTTATTGCAATCCGCACAATCAGTTCCTCGTTTCCTAGTTTATTTTTATCCCGACGTTCTTCAATAGCAGCTCGTTAAACTTAGCCCGAAGGCCTGACGATCAATGGCATTAAGAACAACTCAAAACATTATACACATCAGGTTCAGGTTCAGGTTCATTGTTCTGCTCGCAAGATTCCATTAGCCGTTCCCGATCTACGACTGCTGCGTGCTGGTATCCTCCTGGAGCAAACTCTATCTGCATCATTTCATCCTACTATTCGTCCAGCCACATAATGCCTATTGGCATTATATTCCTGGTATCTGGTTACCGCCTCCCTATTTCCTGGCTCACTCATATCTAAAACTTCACTTCGAGTCCAGCAATCCTGCCGGTGCTGTACCTGTTAGCTTGTATGATAACAGCGAAACGTTTATGAATCATACATATATGAAGCGAAATTTAATTCTAACATTTTACATTGAAAATAAAAAAAAAATTACTTGATTCAGTAAAAATGTTTTCTTCAAAAATTCTTAAAGAAAAATTCAATTATTGTGAGTTTTTGAGAAATTTGTTTTTTTTTTTTTATGAAGAATTTGATTAAAGGTAATCAATATACGGATAATCTTAAAATTAAAACAAAAAATTCTTGAATTAAGACTTTGTTTTTTTTTTGTTTAATTTATTTAAGGTCGTTTTTTAAGTCCTATATAATGGACAAGTTTTTTTTTGTATTTTTTGTAACTGTGATGGCAATCCGTTTTTAAGTCTTTATTATTGATATCCTTGGCATACTGAGAAGAGAAGTTGTTGAACCGCAATGTGGACATTGGGTTGAATAGACCCTCTTCTTTGGAGAACCTCCAGGAGATCATTTATCGGAGCAGTATGGGTCAATATTTTTAAAAATAGAAAAATGTCCATATAAAATCAAAACATGCCACTACATGTTTTCAAACTTTTTCTATACATCTCCAAAAAAAAAAAAAAAAATCGTAAAGATCAACTTTTCTTAGCCTTGCAACTGCATATTACAGGAACCTTTCGGGTTCTCTTCAAAATAATTTTTTTTTGTTTAAAAAATTTATCTTGAATCAAATAATGAGTGTAAGACTAGTTTTAAGAACACTGAGGTTAATACAAGAAATAGACTTATCTCTCTGTCTAAACGAAACAAAACTGTATCAAGTAAAAGCTCTAATTATATTGCTATCAAGTATTACAACAAACTACCATATGACCTTAAAAAACTATAATAGATTGCAGCAAAAAGTCAATTAAAAATAAATTAACAAAATGGATAATACAAATTAATATATAATATAAAACGGTCGAATAAGTATCGCTATGTAATTTAATTATTCGTTTTTCTTGGATTTATGTATGGAATAGATATTAATGCGTACTCCCTTATTGTGCTATGTATTTTATGTATCTGTTTTTTACTAGTAAAAAATATTATTTTTTTTAATTTAATCTATTGTTTTCTTCCTGAAAAAGTTAATAGCACAATTTTCTAAAGTTCCAAACGGTGAAAAATAATTTTAAGATCCGGAACAAAAGAAATGTTTGAACTACAAGTAATGTGGCCTTGAATGGGAAATAAAACTCAATGCCAATGGCATTTGACCGACGCATTACAATAATCAAAGTCCCTAGGGGTATTTTTTATTTACCCAGTGCTTCACGGTACCAAGTTTTTATCATTAACATTGCCATTGAATTCCCAATGAATAAATAACCAGGAAAGCATAAAATGAGGTTTCTATTAGCCGGTGAATCGACTTTTCAATTTATATTTGCGTCCTCAATTACACTCGTCAATTGTCGAGAGTCAACGCGTAGATAAAGACCGTATCGCCGTTTGTATGATGTACGCTAGTGTAGTTCTGTAATTGTGAGTGCAGTACACTGTACTGTGTAATAATAATGATGATAATAACTACAGACCCTGAATCTCAGGGAAGCTCGGTGCGTATAGTAGTAAACGCGGATGGACCTCGTGTACGTGGATGGACCGGGACAACGACCCTTTGACTGCGTACTATAATCGATTCTTGATTAATTTTACTGTCGATGACACATGTTGAATATATTCAATGAGTTATTCAAATTAGCCGGCAAAGAGCGCTGGATATTGAATTATCTTGCGCTGGGGCTGCCAACGGTTCTGCTTCTATTCGATCAAACTGCTATTAACGTAATGCAATCTTTGGACAAACTGCGATGAATCGCGCCGCGATCATACCAACAAATTCTGGGACTGTCGATATTAAACGTCAAATAACTGTCTATTGCTATCTAAGACGTCGATAATTATGTTATGAGCTATTATCAATTACTAGTTCATGTTTCATGATTAGTTAATTTTATAAGGAGTGTATGTGTGCAGTAATTTGCAAACAATAATTTAATATTAGTGAAATTATTCCAGTTCGAGCTAATATTTCCTACATATATTGATAAAATAGAACAATTTTGAAGAGTTTCATTGTCTTTAATCAAGACAAAAAATTTTTGTCAAAAATTTTTCTACTTAAATCAAGATGATTGAGGTTTTTTGGACGATTTTTTTGGTTTGATAATTTTTTTTTTTGACTCAGGTTATTTTTTTTATCTATAAAATAAGAGTTTTATTTGCACAACAATACTTTTGATTAATTGAATAAAAATTCCAAAAGTTAGTTTTTGTAAAAATGACGGCATTATGATTCTGTATAAGTATTTTGATAAATTCCATAAAATATCATGAAATAAATTAATAAAGTTGTTACTTTGTAAAATTACTCTAATTCCTGTTTTTTTTTTTTTTAATTACAGATAAAATTTCATGACATCAAAGTTAGCTGTCACTTGATAATTTTTCAATTTTCTTTGACAAAAAAATTTGTTCTAAAAAATAATTTTTAAAAAATTGCATTTTTAATTTATTAAAATTTCTACAAGTCCATTTTTTTAATAATTTTTTTATGCTATAATTTATTTGTTAAAGAAAATTAAAACAATTGTGTCGTGACAGCTAACTTTAATGTCATTAAAATTTTTGCTTTAGTATCTCTTGAATTTTTAGAATAAAATTATTTTTTACTTTTAGAATCAATATTTTTTGTAAATTTGATTTTCTCATTTAAACAAAAAAATATAAATTCATATTTCTTAATTCCAAAATATTTAGTAAGAAAATAAATGAAAAAATTTCATAATTAGTACAAAAACACAAATCAAGTAGAAAATTAATCGATAGTATGACTTACACCGTAAATAATAATTAAAAATCAGTTTTTATTTTATTGAATACAACATTACGTATTAATAATTTTAAAAAATATCAACAAAATCGTGGATACAGTCAATTCTATGAACCAGTAGACAATAATTGTTGAAATTCCATTCGCTCCGATCCAGCGTTGAGCGAACGAGACGACGTATGGTTACGCACGGGATGTATGGAATTTTGTTTGGATCGTCAATGCCCTATACGAATCGCGCTAACGTTAAAGGTTCAATCGAATGTATCCTGATCTGGATTAGCTGGCAGCAAAATTCTGTGGAGGTGTATTTCACTGTGTGTCCTGTATGCACGTATATATAATATGAGTATGAGTAGGTCTGCATAGGTATCACGACAGTCGACATATACGCGCTTCACAGAGTGGTTTCATGCGATTAGTATTGTTCCACGTCCATTCTGGTAGACGAGATGGCTGGCTTTACCACCCAACATTCACTGTTACCACATCACGTTCGCTTTACTCTTTGCTGACAATTCTATCCTATCTATACTAGTTTTGTCTTCGGTATTCGCCGCTTTTTCAACTACAACTACAACCTACGACCAAAACTACCCTTTTCATTCAATCGGCACCCCTCTACCCTGTTTCGTTCTATTTTATTGTTTTATACTTTATTGTCCGTCATATAGATGTCATACAGAATTGACTTTACCCAAAAAAAAGCGGTACGTAATAAACGGTGTTTGTTTTAACGCAAGAAATGATAACGTAAAATGTTAAATTGTTGTTTACTAAGTAAATATTGCACAACTGATGCTCTCCGCGAATAAACCAACTGACAGAGAAAATTTCCGATGGAAAAGGACACTTTGAATCGATATGTGCATGAGTATTGTGTATATCGTACATATAACTGGCAATATGTTGCATTGGCAATTGGAAACATTGATCATAATCTATACTCGTATTCCCTCGTGAATTGCGGTGTACCGTAATCATTATGCACTCTGCATACACTACTATCATCATCAATTTATCAGCCGCAAATCATTAAAATTTTAAAATACCCATGACAATGATAATAATAACAAGTATATGGGGCTTAAAAAATTGGAATTTTTCTTTTTTTTCTTTTAACTTTACTAACTGATAATAAAAATTTAGTAAGTAAAGAATTAAATGTAGTTTTTTTCATTCAAAAATATTTCGTCTAGATTCAAGTTGGTGAAAATTTTTACTATGATTTTTACCAAAATTAATAAAATTTCACCAAAATTATCACAATGAACAAAAAGTGTTTCATGAAGTTTTATTAATTTATAATTGAGTATAAAAGTAGCCATTAATTACTTAAATATTCAAAATGATTGAAAAAATTCAACTTTTGATTTCTGAATAAATGAAGTGTCTATTTATAATTGAAAAATAACTCTTTATCATAAAATTAAATTATAAATTATTATCGATTTTTCAGAACAATTTAAAATAAACGTATCGAAAATCTTTTCTATCAGTGCATATGAATTGCAACCCAGTTTTTTTATCAAATGTACCAGAAAATAAATGTCGAGGACCATTTTTTAGGATTATAAAAGGGATATATTGGAATAACTAGGTGTACATTTACAGCTGTGGGAAAACCAACATCGGTAGTATTGGTTTAAAGCAGGAAGGAACTGCCTGCAGTCGGCAGATATTGCGATATACTGCGATAGCTTCAATTATCCACAGAACGTTTGGAAAAAAAAAAAAATCTTTCCGATAAATTCCAATTATCGATTAACAGTGAATAATAACTTAAAATTATTATTAAAACTAGTAAAAAAAAAAATCGAGTTTTGAAAAAATGATTGCAGTTTTTGGCTGACTGTCTAAACTCGAAAAAAAAAAAAAAAAAAAAAAAAAAAACGAGGAAAAACCGAGCAATTAATTTAAATGGACTTGTGCTGGATAGAGTAGGAATAGGAAGGTGACAGTCGAAGGTGGGATGCCGGTCACCGACACCCAATCTAAAAAAACAAAGCTCTTTGTCCATCTTGTCCCTTTGTCCAGGCGTATGTCACCCCTATCGCTGGCAGTACGACCCTTCGATTTACTAAATACAATCAATAGTCAAGAGCCACGCCTACCCTTGAATCACGCGGGTACATCACCCGCGCGACCACGCACCGCTGGCCAACGTTAATTCTCTCTTCTCCTCTGCTCTATCTGTGCTGGTCTTTGCGAGACATCGGACACTGTATGCTAAAACGGCAACAGGCAACACTGACGACGATAATTGAATGCTCACTGTCACTCTCGGAATAAACAGCCATTTTTTGTCCCTCCGAGCCCAACATCCCAATCAAAGACCAACAAGAGATAAATCGTCTGCACAAACCTGTTCAGTCTATTTATCTGGCTAAATTTACTAGTTTACTGATAAATCATTGCTTTTTATTCCGGGCTCTAATCTATTGGTTATTTTTTTTGTTCAAAGGTAATTACTGCGGAAATAAAAAAAGATAGTTTAAATTATCCAAAATTTTAGTTTGAAAAAAAAAAATTTATCTTCCTTTAAAAGCGTGAAAAAATTTTGAATTAAGAATTTTAAAATCAATAGAAACATTTTTTTAACAAAAAAAATTTTCAAAGATGAATAAATTTTATTTCCTTAAGATTTACAAAAATGGAACAATTTAATAAAAATAAAATTTGAAAATGTAAATTTCTTGAGTTTAAAACATAAAAATTGTAATTTTCCAATTGTTTTTTTTTTTCCTTTTTGAGAATGAAAAAAATTATGTGATTGTTCAAAACCCACTAATTATAAAAATTTTGAGCAGTAATTAGCAATTTTTTAATTTACAAATTGAACATATTTTAAAAAAAAAAATTTAATATTTTGAATTTATTAATTCATATTCTTTATTCTGATATAGAATAGAGAATTTGTTCAGAAAAAAAAAGTTTCAGTCTTTTAATTTTGCTTTTTAATAAAAAGTAAATAAACTTGCAATTTCAAACAATAATTTTATTATTTTTTTATAAAAAAAAATCATAAAGGTAAATGTCAAGATTTTCTTTGTAAAGGAAACTCATCTCCGTGGTACAGTAATAAAGGTCTCATCCCCGATCGGAGCAGAATATAGATACAGTTTTTTACAGTGGGCAAAAACAACCAAGATCTTTGATAGAATTTTAATGAGTAACTAGTTTTAATAAACTTTGAAGGTTCAGCAGCAAGCATTCTACGGAAATTAATAATCCGATCATCATTGTAATAATAACAACAATGACAACAAAAAATAATGCAAGAATAAAAACAAAAAATGCAAATATTTTCCTTTCCCACGGGATGAAGCGATTTTACGTAATAGTACTTAGCGTGATGAAAGGAAAATCTTAAAATAGCCATATAGTAATATAATGTAGTAAGCGGATCACTTGAGAAGCACAAAAAAGCGTTGGCAAATGACACACAACACTTAGACACTCTAACATAGACGGTATAGTTAGGTAATAATGGTAATAATGGATGAAATTAGCAGATGATGCACTTCTTTGCTCGAGGGCCTGTGAAGATTGTAGCGATTTAAAAAGTAGCCTGTTATGATATTTAGTTATATTCTTTGGTACTATCCAGACTTGAGCGTGCATTAGCGGATTTCTTTGTGGCCAGTATGGCGTGTTTGGGTGCATTACCTCGTGCGTGTAGTGTGGTGGTTCTTTGTAAATTCACAACAATGTTCAGTTTAACCTTTTGTAAGCTCGAATAGGATACCGATAAAAAACCGGGCTCTTCTTTGGTACATACGCTAAGGTCCATTCCATTCCACTATTTATTGAGTGCCGGGAGTGGCATTTTAATACGCTTTGTTGATTTAATGCACGTGCGAGCTCGAGTGCTCCGACATTTGTTCAAAGCCACCAGCTCAGAGTCATGGGAATTATTTTTTATTAGATTTTAATGCGATAATATTATATCAAGGACGGTATTGTTTTCTTAAATTGTTTTGGGAGATGTACATATAGTTGTTACTTTGAACTTTGCTAATTAGTTTTTTTTTTTTTTAAATAATAAACATCAAATTCTGTATCAATAAAAATGTTTATCAATTAATTTAATGTATTTATTTTAAATTAATTAGTTAATTGTTATCATTAGTTTATTAGTATCTTGACTAAGAGTATTTCAATAATGATAAAATGAAGTAAGTATAAATAAATGGACAGCGAGATTGGACGCTAAATGTTGTATGAGTTAAGTCTAGTAGTAAACACACATAACAACAAGAACAACAACAACAACAACAACAACAACAACAACAACATGCCAGCGGATAATCGCCTGGCAGGAGGAGCAAAGCAATGCAACTCAACTACTCAGTGTTGGCTAATTAACAACCATAATTAATTGAAGATCTTAGAGCTTCTGGTATAGACGGAAGTAGTTTTGAAACGACGCCCCCAGGAGTTGCCTTGATACACACAAACTTTAAGAGAAAGTCGCGCGACAGGAATAGAATGCTTAAGTATTTCCCACACAAATTTGGGACCAACAATCAGCTATTACAGTAATTGTAAAAGTTGGTCTAAAAAAACAACAACAATAATAATGCTCTTAAATTTTAACGGTAGCTTTTAGTGTGATAGTCGACTTTGATTATTAAATGCATTAAGCCTGCGCCGTTATTTTTGAACACACATCTATCAGTCAGAGTATACGCGAATTTATTCAACGAAATGACTACCCGACACATTTCGATACCTGTGACAGTATTTTTTCATTACGGCAGCCCACATTTTACCAATAACTCAAGCTCTGTAGTTTCATACCTCAGAGAGATATTTCAGCCGATGACAGTACGCAGATGGTTCATTTTGACAGCCCGATATCCGAGTATAGCGCCCTCTCATCCCTTTACCGGTACGGGCTGATCTTCTTTTTTTCCACCCTCTTTCTTAAGAACTCGTTTTCAAGATACCAAGTCCCAGCCTATTTTTCTTGTACATATTTCGTCTCATTCCTTCCATTTTTTATTAATATTTTTTATGCCTAAGGCACTTTTATCGATCAATCTGACTCTGGCCTGGTCCACATTTCATTGTGCAAAATTCTTCATGGATATATTTATCAAACCCCTAATGCTGAGAGGCATCGAACGTTTTTTTTGCCTCAGTCGCATCAAGATGATTTTAATAAAAATTTGTCGAGATGAATGATTGTTTTCGATTTATATGCGTGAAGAAAGTCTAATGTTATGATATTACGCAGTTACTACGAGGTTTGAACGTTAGTAATCTACAAGGCATAAAGGTGAATGTAGCATAACCTCCGACGTGTTGTCAATTCATATCTATCCAGAATTCTTTATTTTTAACATACAAATCTAAGAACATCTCTTATACTAAAAATTTTTGATTATTTATTGTACACAGAAAAAAAAATTTACTTGAATCAACGAAATAATTTTGAGAAATTTCAACTTCTTGATTTGAGTAGAAAAATTCTTAAACTAAGAAATTTTTCTTGGTTTAAGTAAATTTTGCTTAATTCAAGAATTTTTCGTCTTGATTCAAGACAGTGAAACTTTTCAAAATTATTTTCTTGGATCAATAATTTTTCTCTTGAATCAAGTTAATTTTTTTTTTTTAGTGTAGGACCTTAAAAAGTGGAGATCTGGTAAGATCTCGATTTTCAAAAACTGGGGTAAAACCAATAACGAAATTTTTAATAAAGAAATTAAAAAATTCATATTTTTAAAAACGACATTTATTAATTTGTTAATATATATATAACTCATTTATCCGTGCATTATTTCCTATAGAATTTTATTTCAACTCATCCTCTTAAAAAAAAAAAAAAAAAAAACAAGAATATAAATATATAAATACACCTAGTAAATTCAACTGATGAATAATAATAATAACAATAATAATATTTTACAAAATTTATAACCTTTCCAGTATTAACGAGCTTAACATTAAAATGAATTCTCCCAACTCCGCGAGCTTTTGTTCCACGTACAATGGCTTATCTTACCAGTGCATATTCTCATCGCAGTTCCCGCGGTTCGTTAATAATTCAACCGCGATAATGTTGTTACATTTTATGCATAAGAAAAATCGTGGCGTAACAAAAGGATTAAATCATTTTTTTTTCTTCAATTCTAACTCTAGTACCTTTTCAGTTCGTTCTTTTATCATGAGAAAAAGAGCAATAAAAGTTTAATTATAAAAAATCTTAAATGTTAATCATCAGCCAGAAAATGAACAAGTTGGTCATTTGTTAATGAGAGATAAAAGTTATTGCCAATATTGGTATTGCTCTCATTAGCATCCAACACGCCGACTAAGTAAGAAGTGCTTCAGTACCTGTATATTATAAATATATTCTATTCCCAGTCCGCGTATTTAGAGATAAAGATTATTTATACCAGCGACGTTTGGCGAAAACGTGCCCGTGCAAACGTACAAACTTTCCCTTAACTTTAAACTCCACCTTATTTCACTAATACTTGTATAATATAATAGAGTATTACTTGCTCTGTATCGTACCGGTGTACACAATTGCACTTTGAACAGGGATTATGCACTCCGAGGATGTAAGTTTGTTTCACGGGTGGAGGTGTGTGATCTTCGGTTCGTTTCCTCTTATTACATTCTCTTCTTCTTTATTCTTCGGAGCAAACAACCCCGCGTGGCATTTCTCAAACTAAATTCCAGACAGTTTAGAAGCCTCCAACCCGCGACTAAGTAAGAGAATACCCTAGAGTTTTCGCGAAAGCTAAAAGTACGCCGAATTTAAGCTCAACTCTGGGAATAACGGCTCGTCAGTTTTCATAAGATCGGGCCATCAATCCAAGATATGCCGTGCCAAGATATGACAGCGTCGCTCATCATCCACTCGGGATCTTCATTTATTTTACCCCCGAGCGCTGTAAAACATTACATTGTGTTTCACGTAATCCTGCTTCAAGTTTACGTAACAAGCGGAAAATTGATTCAAAAATATATCAAACCAGAAATACACAAAAGCATTTTTATAAAAAACGTCAAATTTTTTTCAAGTGTATTTTAAAAAATGGTTAATTTTGGTGGTCTAAAGTTGAGAACTTTAAATTTTTTAAGCGAAAAGTTAAAAAAATAAAAATGTATTTTTTATTCTTAGCATTCCTAAGGTCAATGAAAAAAATTTTTTTTATACACCTTTTTGGCTTTAGAGAGCCACAAAGACATACAATTACTGAAATGCCCTTTCGACACTAGTTATTCGAAATTTTAGGATCTAAAAAGTCAAATTATTGCTCAAAATTATTGTTTTCTTTTAAAAAATAAATAAGGCCATTTTTTTTTTTTATAAAATTTAGTACGAAATAATATTTTTGTTAGAACATCAACTATTGCTTAGACAGAAAATTCGAAAAAACAAGATGATGGATTATTCTAATCTCTAAATTTTACCTATTGATCCCAAAAATATCAAACCAATAGTTTCAGAAATAAAAATTTTTCAATTTGCATTTTCCAAATTTATAAACAATATAAAAGCAGCTTTTAGTTCTTTCTAGAGTTAAATATTATTTAATTGGGTATCGAAAAACCATAATTATAAATTTTTCCGACCTCTTTTTAAATTAGCGAACTTTTCTATAGAAATTGGTCAACTTCTATGGACTTATATGTTCCACGAGAGGGAGAATAGAAAGACTCTCATAGCTGGATTCCGGAGGTCTGTGGTCTATCTTGATCCTGACGAGATTCTTTCAGGTACAGCAGTCCCCATTATATTACTACAAATTAATTAGGAAAGTCGAGGTCATAAAATGAGAAACGGGGTTTAATTAATTCGAGCTGTTGTAGCTGTACTGCGGAACTGAAATTCGCTCTACCTCAAAATGATCCGGTCTGTCCTCGGTCTCTCGAACCGAGATAAAGCTTCATAGCGAAAGCTTGCTCGCGGTACGGGTCTCGCCGACTGGTGGACCTCCAGCTAGTAAAGTTGCTTCCGTGCGAACGGAACCGCAACCCTTTGGAACTCATAAAGCTCGGAGACTAGCTGAGTAACGAGTAAGCGTGAGGAGCCAGTTGTAACTTGCGGCTTACGAATTTTTAGGTAAAAGTTTGCTGGGACTCCTGTTCGTTGCAAGGATTAGAACCGTATGCAAGCTGCTTAAAGACTGACTATGGTATAATTCGATAAAAATTTTACCCAAAGCTCTATTTCCGCATATGCAGTTATAATTAGTGGCTTGTTACGTAGGATTTGTCTTGATCTAGTTATAGTCTCCCACAAAGAAAACTAAATAGAAAAACTTACTCAAATTCTGGTTACCATTTAATGTTTCAAAGGGCACAATGGAATCCGGAGTGGCATATCATTAAATATTACTAATTATAATGTAAAAAGTATAAAAACAAATATGACCAATGTTAAAAAATCATATATGTACACATCAGACCAAATGAGGCTATAAATGGCATCAAATTTTCTTATATGGCCATAACAGAACAGCTTTTTAGCACGGACAGACCGATATTTTTAAAAATCCAGTGATGATAAATTTTTATTGTACACGAAGAATTCGTGATTCCATGGAAGAAGTAAAGCAAACGGGTCTCGTTCGATCCTCTGATTGCCATCCGACTTGAAATCCACGCTTCGGTGAAAAGGCTTTTGTTTAAACCGACAAATGCTCAGCTGTAGAGTACAAGAGTAAGCTCGTCTACTTGAGGATGAGAAGGCTGATCGTTGAGAAGATGAGTCGGTTTCGTTGGCTCACTCAACGATAAAGTACTAGAGGACAAGCTAAACTTGCTGAAACACGCAGTTTCTCACAGATTGAGCCATTGAAATAAGATCTCACTTTGCACTTTGTGCTCCTTACTATCAACAAAATAATCATGTCACGATTTCTCCGACAAGTTGTCAGGACAATTTGTTGCTAAACTTTAGTATTCATGCTCGAATAATAATCGTACCAGCAGGTGAATAAGAGTAATTTAATTAAGACAAATGTCACTTTGTATTTATTAATATTTTATGTGTATCTAATTTTATCCGTAACGAAATAATTTAGGTTATTAATGGAACAACTTTGTTTCCGGTGATTGTATGTTTTTTTTTTTTTTTTTTTTTTTTTTTTTTCCAGACAGTGCAGTATCAGTCGCTAAAACTGATACTCGAGAGAAAGGTGTTTGTCGCGATAACAATCTTTGGCATAAAATCTTCTCACTCAATTACAACACAGGACATTTAATGTCGCGTGTGTCAAGTCGACCCACTCGCTGGACTTAAAACTTCCATATAATAAAATATATAAGAATAATAATTAGGATTGACCAATTTTCGCGGAGTAACAGTCGGTTATTAACTCTAAACATTTAAAGTTACAATTGGCATGAAATATAATTTGCTTCCGAGTTAACACAGATTATTATCCTCTTTGGTACGGCGCATCATTATAACCAAACAGTATGGCTGTTATCGGGTCTGGTTCGAGTAACCCACACGCGGGTCTCACCGGTTGTCACTTGTTTAAAATAAAATAAATAAGTTTAAGAGAGCCGAGAGTAAAAAATATAAAAATAGCCGAGTCGAGTCATTAAAACCAAGAAGAAGAACGGTAATTGGCGACGATATCATCTCTGATGTAGACACGACATCGGCTAAGTTTCGTAGCCTCCAGCCGCTAGCGGTTATGGGTTTCTTTGTATATACATTTTGTAGCTATAGGTATGAATGCATTGGTTTTTTACTTTAAAGTAATATTGGATATGGATTTAGGGAGGGGAAATCAGATGGATTTAAATTTAGATAAAATTTTCTGTGCATTGTGTAATGCAAGGTAGTATAGTGATAAAAAAATTTGTTGGTCTTAAATCAAGAGAAATATTTTTGATAAAAGAAAATTATTTTGAAGAGAGTTGGTTTTTTCGACAAGTAAAAATAATGCAAAAGATTTATAGTTTTGGTAAATTCGGAGGATGACTAAAATGATTCGGAGGATAAACCATTAATAGGTGACTGAATAGTACATAGAAAAATAAAATTTCTTGAACCAAGAAAATAATAAGAAAGACTGAAGTTATTTTGGAGCGAGAAAAAATTTTCTGGGCTTAGAAAAATTTAACTTCGTTCAAAAAATTTTTACTTCATTCAAAAAATTTTCAATCTTCTTTAAGATTTTCTTGATTTAAGAAAATTTACATTTCTCTCCTAGTCAAAGAAGAATTTTGAAAAAAACGCTCTGGTATATTATGGACTTTTTAATTTAATCTATTTCGTAGCAGAGCATTTTTTTTTTCGAAATTCTCATTTGTTTAAAACAAAAACAGAACTGCAATAGCTTTATAATCATAGTGAGTGCGACGCGCGAAAAAGAGGGGATCGGCTGTTACTGACAAGTTTAGATATGAATTGTAGCTAAATTGTTTATGCTTGAAGAAAAATAAATGCTAACAATATTAAGTAAAAATTGGAGAAAAAATTGTTGCATTAAACTGAATATCCAATTAACTGAAAAAAAATCTAAAAAGCCTTATAAACCAGTCTTTAGGATAAAATAAATATTAAAGTATAAAACAATGTTTTTTTTTTTATTTTGTATTAATTTTTATCTATTTGTGCAATAGAAAAATTATCGACTTGATAATTCTAATGGAATTTAACTGAAGGTTAAATTTTTAATTGCTGTGAACAATTATAACGATAAGTCATAATGGATGTTTGAATATTAATTCTATATACATTCTAGAAGAAGTTCTTTACAAAGTAGTTTTAACATTAACAATTTAACAACTGAACACTCAAGTATTAAAATTTTTAATCATTCATTTTAAAATAAAAAATGATTGTCATATTCAACGTCATCTTTATATCATCATGTGTCTCACTGATATCAGCTGGTAAAAATAATTTGCACTATTTAGCTTCAAATAATTAATTAAAATAATTTTTTATACATTCAAAATTTTTCTCCAGATTACAGTTACAGTAATGCTAGCGAATGGGCGACTGAGTATCCACAATGTGGTGGTTCATCTCAATCGCCAATCGATGTTTCCTATGATCTCCTTGATGAATTTGATTTTAATGCTGATCGTAAACCATTAAAGTATGAATATATTTATGATACCGTACCAGAAAGAATGATATTGGAGAACGATGGTCACACATGTAAAATTAAAATTTCTTCTTCATTAATTTTTCCATTTTTAATTTTGTTTTTTATAATCATTTAAAATGTTATCTAGTAAAACTATTGTTCAAATGGCCTCAAGACCCAAAATTGTTACCCTACATTCATGGCGGGAATCTTACAGGTGAATTTATAAGATATTCCCACCAATTCCGTTGGGGATCTGACGTTAGGAATGGAAGTGAGCATCAGCTTGACGGAACGAGGTATTGTTAAAAAAAATTAACAACACAATTAATTATTATCAAAATATAACAATTACTTTTGACTAATAATCTAACGTAGTTATGCAATGGAGATGCAAGCTGTTCACTATAATAGAGAGTTTGGTAGTTATGAAGAAGCTAAAGGCCTCGAAAATGGAATAATGATAATTTCTACATTTTTTGTAACGTATCTTCTAGAAATTTTCAGTGTATTCTCAATTTATATGGTACAGTTCAAATTTTTTAGTCATTTTACAAATTTTTAATCAACAGAGATTAAGAGAAAAGTCCGATTTCTTATCAAAAATCATCGAAAAACTGCCTGAAGTGACTCAACCGGGATTTGCAATAGATATTGAACCATTCCCATTGGGTGACTATTTTGAAAAGGATAATTCCGCCACTTTTATATTTTACTCTGGATCTTTAACGGATCCACCATGCATTGAGCCAGTCACTTGGATTATATCTGAGAGAATATTTTCAGTCTCAGAAGAACAAGTAAATTTCAATATTTGATTAACTTCAATTTATTAACATCCGTTATAATTACAACATTCACATGATACTATTCTTGCAGGTAAGAGCGTTTCAACAGTTGAATTTTTTTTATAATGACGACCACAACAATCGACCTCTGCAACCTGTCAATGGTCGCAAAGGTCAATTTACTGAAGTTTTTAGAGATGAGAAATAAACCAATCCATGAAGACATATCGATAATATTTTGAGTATTCTGTAAACTGTTTTGTTTTTGAATCTCTAATAAATGAATCATCAAGCCTATTTAGCTTGGTATACTGCATTGGAATCAGATGAAAAGAAAAAAATTATTTTTGGGCTGGCGGCGATCGACGTTGTTTTTTTATGCTAAGAGCTGATTTGTTTTCAGAATTTATCGGTGAAGCCGTTTAAAAGTTATTCTAAAAAAAACCATTTTTTGAAAATCTTATTTTTGATATACCTTTCTTGAAATCTAGCGAACCAAATCGATTCAAATTTTCACGAAATTCAATGACAAATTTGAAACCAATAACTTCCCGAATTTTAAAAAATTTTCAATTTTTCTTAGCGAGAAGTTAAAAATGAACCTTGGTTAAGAAAAAATTTCAGACGAAAAAATTCTTTAAAATTACTCTTTGAATGAAATATGATTATCTTATTTGAAAAGATTCATATTTCTTGGTTAAATTTTTGATTAAAAAATTTTTTTATGCTCAAAATTTTTTTTTTTTTTAATTAAAATTGTGAATTTTTTGAATTAATTTAAACTGAAAACTTTGAAAAAAAAGTAAAGTTATGAAGAGAACATTTTTCTTGAATCGTCGTTTTTTTCAGTGTATAAATAAAATAAAGTATGAGTATTTAGTAAGTTATTATCCTGGGCAATATAGTGAACAGAGGAAAAATTTAATCATGTAAATACAAATACAAGAGGTGCTTGTAGAGTAGTATCTGTGGGTGGACGTGTAGTTTACTGAGGTACGCGAGGAGTGTAGAAGTATAAGTACTAATACAGTCTGATACTGAGTAAAGAGTGTGTAAACTACACACAGTTGAGTAGAGGAAGTGAAGAGAGAAGGAAAAGGAAAAGGTGTAGAATAATAAGTACCTGAGGATGAGAGAAACATACGGCAGTAAAATTGGCAAAAGCGTCTCAATTTTCTTAACAATTTTGTTCGGTAACTGTACGGTATGGTTAAGGTCTCCTTAGGGGACGCTTTTTTCACCGGAATCCCATGTGTGCCTGATTGACCGGTATTAACAGAAATAGCTTGCGGCCAAATTGCCGGGATAAATCTCGACACTTAAGAGGACGCCGGAATTTATTGACCGAAAATTAATAAATAAAATCGGGAAGTTTATTGGGCTTATTTTTACGCTCGCCGACAAGCTGACATAAGCTGAGAAAAGTATGTTTATTGTTACCGTTTATCGTTATTGTGCGTGGGGTATTGCATGTTAAATCATTGTTGATTGAAATACTTTTTCTCGTCTGATAGAGTAGGATTGATATATATTCATATTTAAACGTGGTGTGGAAAATTTATTAATGAACAGTGAGATAAATTGAAATTGAATTCGCAATGCGTTGACTGAGAAATGTCATCAAAATAATATTACTGATAAAATGGTTACCGGTCAAAAATTTTTCATATATTTACTTGTAAATTTTATTAGATTTTAAATCCAATGAAAATATAAATTCTAAAAATGCCTAGGACGATCTGGAAATTAAATTAATTATAAACTATAAACAATTTTCAAACCTTGATCGGTTGTCGTTAAAAATAAAGACAATCAGAATTATTATGAAGCTTATATTAATATTAAGATCATTTAAAAAGAGCAGAGGCATCCAGAGTAAAGTAATATCTCTCCACCCACAACAAGTCCGTATGATAAAGTTTTAACCTGAAGGTAAAACAGTAATTCGCTATTAACCACTGTGTGATGCCCGGTATTCTCAAGGTGACACGAAGGTGGAGGCTTTAAATTATTAAGCCTCGAGGGGTATAAAATTAACCATGGAAAAAATATTGTCTAGCATGGAGTATACTGTATGGTGCATGATGGTTGAGAGCTTATATTAGTATTCGCGTATTATATATTATTATATATAGCGAGGTTGTCACTACATTTTGTTTGGTATAAACGAATGCGTGTTGGCTCTGGAGCTTGTGCGGCGTGTAAACCACTAAAAGCTGGAGAGCTGTTTAATGTGTTCACTGGTCTGCTGGATAATGATAATAATGATAATGAATAAATATAATAATTCTAACACGCGGGCTTAAGTAGATGAGAGTGAGTGCCATGAAGTAAAGTAGCGTAATTTCAAGGTAGGCGTCATCGCCAGTCGGACATATGAGTATGAGTATGAGTATGAGAGAGTATTCTAAGTTGTGTATACAGGCCTGTACTGAGAATTTGCGTGGGTGAACCCAGAGCTGCAGGATCAGGATAACTGTCCTTAAATTACAGACTTCTGGCTCGATACACCCAGTATACTCTACACTGTACCAACTACCAACTCATATAATATACTACTATTTTATTTGGCCTTCTCTATCTCTTTCTCCGGTTGTCCAACACAGACAACTCTCGTCAACTGGCAATGCTTTTTCACTCGTAGTAAATTAAAATTATATTTAAATCAACTCAACAAAAATGACAGTTTTATTTTACAGATGGGTTAATTTAATTTTATTTATTTTTTTATAAAAATTATTATCATTGTTTTCAATCCTTTTATTTGACGTTGATTTTTATTGAAAATTTTTGATCACATTAAAGTTGGCAATCATTAGAAAATTTTTCAATTTTATTTAACAAAAAAATTAGTTCAAAAAAATAATTTTTAATTTTTTTAAATTTCTAAATGTCAATTTTTTTTCCTAATTTTTTTTACCATAATTTATTTGTTAAAAAAAATTCTAAAAATTATTAAATATCTGCTAAATTTATTTTCATAAATTTTTGCCATTTTGGGGACTTTGTTAAACTGGCAATTAAATTTATATTGTAAATTCATTAAAAAGTACAAGAACAACATTCTTCACTAACCGTAGAACGCCAGGTGGAGATCCAGGTTCGAGTCCTGGTTTGGTTTGATCTCAACATTTTTTTAAACTTATTCTTGTATTTTTAATGAGAATTTTTTTAAAACGTTGATTCAAATTCACTATAAAAGTAACGCCAAATTAAAAGAATTGGAATGGCTTTAATATTTAAACAATTATTGTTTTATATAAATTAAAGAAAAAAAATTTCTGTTATTATAAATCATTAAAAAAAAATATATATAAAAATAAAAACCGGAAAATGAAAAAAAAGTCGTACAATTTGTGAATTTAATTATACAAGTTTTTTATATTGTTCATGCACCAGTTAAAATTATTTTCCTGAGCATTGTATTAAAAAGTGTGTCAAAGAATAAAGAATATTACGAGTTTTGCCTCGGTGACATTAAGAAAGATATAATATTTTTTTTTTTTTTTTTTTTTTTTTTTTTTTTTTTTCATTTCATTTCATTTCCATTTACCTGGCGTGCATAGTTCCTATATTCATACAACATAATAAGAATATTAAATTTTTCTCGTATTCATTTATCATTTAAACATTTTATTTTTCCCGTATAGTGCTATACCGAGCTTATTGTTCTCGCGATTCATAAATTTATCTTCGTCAGTAAAAAGTAAATGCAGCACCGGCAGCTCAATTAGTACTGAAACACTCAACCCGGTAAAATAAAATTCATTTTTATTTCATTTTATTTACATTATCTTTTTCGGAGTAAACTGTTTTCAATTGGTCTGCACAGAGTAAGAGCTAGAAAATAAGTCCCGAGTGCGTGGGTCACAACGATCAGATAAGATCAGATAGGGCTAGTTTACAGTATGCTAAAATAAAAGTATTTATGGATACAATAAGCGAAAACTCGTTATAGGTGTAAGAATATCGCGATAAGCTTGGAATTATCCAGACGATAAACCGAGATTGGATCTCATTGATGTCCTTCACCAGAAATAAAGTTGCCGCGTTTGTTTTTAATTCAATATCGATCTATTACTTCTGAAAATCAATTGCTGTTTATTTCAGAGTCGTAACTGTTTATATTACTCACGACATTTATGCTGTTTTTTTTTTTTTACGCTTGTTTTTGTTTCAGTGATATCGGCTTTTTAAATCACTACTGCCATTCAATTTGCATTTTATTACCTAAAGTGTTAATAAAAATTTGAGTAGCTGACTAAATTACAAAAAGAAACAAATTTCTTTCCAAATTTTTACGTTTAGATTATGCAATTTTTTAAAAAAAGAAATTTAATTTCTGTTTTTCACAAATTTACTATAAATTTCATGTTTCTAAAACATATCAAATTAATATCACTTACCAAATTTTTCCAACGTTGATACTTTCTTTCGTAAGAGAGCGCTTTCTGACTTATTCCTCTTACATTTACTCATCACACCTGTTTCAATATAAAGCATTGGTAAAATTATTTTTTTCATTAAATTATTTAAAAATTTTTCAATTTTTTCAGTTAATAAAATATTATTTTTTTCAGAAAAAAAATCAATAAATTAAATAAAATCCATCCAACCAATTAGTTTCTTTTTTTCGATGAATATTAAATATTATACAAATACATTCATAAAAGTTATTGAAGAGGTTGGCTGGATTGTTAAAAAATTAAAAGGAAAAATAAATACAATGTTTAATATTTTAAAAAAAAAATTAACATCACAAGATAAAAATTAAAAATGATTATAATTGAGAACAGTTTGATGGTATCAACTTCCACTTGAGGACTTTTTTGAGTAAATTAATTCAATAAAAAGCAGCTTTAATTCAGCATGTAGTTAAAATTTGTAGTATGGAAAATAAAAAAAATATGAGACTGTATATTAATGTAAGTTATAGTCTTGGGAAAGTGTCTGCAGTAACTTTAAATAACGCTTATCTGCTGGTGAGTCTTTTCGACGTGGAAAGGTGTAACGGAGCGGAGGGTAAATGGCCTCCGAGCGAGCCCCGTTTTAAGAGGGTGTGTCGAGAACGAGAGCAAGAGTAGACCAAGAGTGAGAGTGAGAGTGAGAGTGAGTGAGAGTAGTCGGGCTTGAATAGTATGAGGTACGGGGAATAGAAGTGGATGAGGCTGATGTAATGGGGATGGCCAGCGGAAGGAGAACTGGTGGTTGGAACACGGCATTTCACCCAGGGGTGTACCAGTCCTCATAAATAAGGGATCGCTTCTATAGTGTAGCTGGATGCCAGGATCGCTGGATGGCTTCTACACCTAACTACCCGAGGCCCAAATTGTGCTGCATCCACATCCACATTTACATCCACATCCACATCCGCGAATATTACGAACATGCGGTGGCTGAAACCCAGATATAAATACGTCCGTGCGTTTAGGGACATTTAGTTTCCACCGAGGGCTGCTGGATGTAATATCGAACCTGTCCGGCTCTACACGAGCACAAATATATTAACAGCTGAACCCGAGGTTAATAGAAGGATAACGGAGAAGGGTATCAATTCAAAGTCTAACATCTAATTACACACAGCTCGTAAAGTAATCCTGTGAGCCCAAGCTTTTTTTTTCACTTCTTATCTACAGTTTTTGATGCTTGTCATTTCGGTCATACATGAGGTGTCATGTGGAGTGGGCTAAATAAAACGACTAAGTTTTTTTTTAGTCACTGGGAAAATCTTATTCGAAGTAATGAAAAAAATTTTGTCAAAATTTTAACTCTTAATATTAATATTAACAGAAAGCATGAAATTTGGTGTAAGGTGGCATTTCGAACGACACAAAAATGTCAAAAAATTTTCTCAGTTTTTTTTTTAAATAACTCAAAATTGATCAAAGTCATAAAAAGTACTAAATTTAGAAATTGCTTGAAAAAAATTATATTTTACGAATTTTTTTTTATTTTATTTGATAAATCATTAAAATTCACATCGAATTACAATAACATTGTTTTACTCTTAAATTAAATTGTGCTTAATTTTTAAAACAAAAATTTGTATTAATGAAATTTTTTGAATTTATCTTGTGGAAAAAAATTAAAAATTTTAGTAAGACTTTTTCAACAATTTTCTTTTAAAAATTTTTCCATGAAGAATTTTAAACTTTACTTACATTAACGAGCTGATTTGTTCTGTACTAAAGTCTCCAGTTCTGTCAAACAGAGTTCGTAATACAGCCCGGGGCACTAGCTAGACAAGATAGATGTAGTTGTAGTTGTGAGAAATGTCAAGACAAAGAGACATGAGAGAGAAGAGTGCGTGACCATCACAGGAGTGCAGAAAATACAGAGTACTATTATCGTCAGCATTATTATTGCTATTAGTGTTATTATTATTATAACAGATGTACATGTATAGAACGTAAAGATGCATGACCCAAGAGATGACCCTGAGGACATGCAGTCAAGGTAAAAGGAGAGAATCCACAAGTTTAAATTAATTTTTATTCTAAGTCGAAGTTTTTCAGCCGAAACTTTGAATTTTCTGAAGTCAGAAACGCTTTTAACGACTTTTAAGAATTAATTTATTTAGGTTGAAGCTTGTTGACCAAAATTTATCATCTTTTGAAGTCAGGCACGTTTTCAACGATCTAGTAGTTAAATTTCTATGAAATCTCATAAAAAAGTAAATTACATAAATGATTTTGTTGGTTTTAATTCAATCCCTCAGAAAGAGTAACGAGTGACGGCTTGGCTAGGCGGATCTTCGAACTGAGTCTGCAATACTTCTGACGGCAGCAGATAAATAACGTAAGATAAGAATAGAAAAAATATCTGACGGAGACGCCTCAGTTCAAGCGAATAGAACGACGCGAGTGTAGATTCTTATTTTCATTTTATTTTATTTTATTCTCTACTTTGGTTGGGTGTATTACTCTTTGGTCTTAGCTCGAGAAAAAGAAGACAGTTATCTGTTATCTGAAAAAGTTTATCGCAAATAGTTCTATCTTGTCTGATTTTGGCAACCGAGTGATATTTGTTTTGTTTTATTAAACACTATTTAGCTTTTCACGAGCCGTTTTATGCGTATTTATTTTTTTATCGGGTCTTTCTACGGCGACTAAAGGCTCTATTTGAGACTAGAAATAAAATGAAAGTGGAATCTGAATTTCAGTACGTAGTAGAGGTGATTTTAACAAAACATTTATTAGTAAGAGGAATAAACAACTGGGTAGTTCGAATAAAACGATATTATTTTCTTCAGTCGGCGCCAACCGCTGATAGCTTCACATCAGCTTGATGTGCTTCTCTGATATTGGATTATTTCGCGTTACTGCCTTTTTATTTAGCATAAATTTACTCTCAGACTCCATTTATTTTATTTTATGGCATGAATTAGCTGAAGAGACTATTTGCAGACCTCGAAAAAATTTTTACGACAAATGGCAAAAAAGTCATCAGTCATTAGTCATCACAATATTAATTTTGCAAAAATAAAGAACTAAAAAAATTCCAAAGCACTTGATGAATTTTTTTTTTTCATGGTTTTTAATAAAAAGATTAATCGTTAAAACAGTTTTACATAACTACTCCCTTGGCGCATAACAGCCCAGGATATTGCCTATAAATTGCATGTGGAGGTGCTGTATATTTGACGGAGAATGTTTATTAATAACGGAAACTCGACGTCAGTGATGTATAATTGTATTGCGTATTATTTCAGACTTCATACATACATTAAATTCACCTCCTACCGTACGTTGCATTGTCAATAATTAAAAACCTATTAATGTAATCTATACGCTAAAAAAAAAAAAAATTACCTTGATTCAAGATGAAAATTTTTTAACAAACAAAATTATTTTGAAGAGTTTTATTGTATTGAATCAAGACAAAAATTTATTTGAACCAAAAAAAAATTCTCAATTCAAGAAATTTTCTATTTAACAGCTGGTCCCTACAATTGCAGATTTATATTTCTCTCCTACACAGAAAAAGAAATAAATTTGAATCAAGAGAAAAATTATCAAACCAAGAAAATAGTTTTGAAGAGGTTCATTGTCTGACAAAGATGAATTTTGAAAAAAACGCTCTGCTACTTAATCGATTTTTTAATTATCTATTTCGTGGAAGTTTTTTTTTTCAAAATTCTCATTTGTTCAAAAGAAAAATATAAAACTGCAGTAGTTTTACAATCATAAGTAAAACAAGGATAGTACTATTTCTCGTAGAAAAGAGGGGTCCGGCGGTCAAGTCGAAACGATAAAGCTCATTAAAATGATTTTTTTGGTTCAAGAATTTTTTTCATGAATAATTTTCATGAGTGATTTATTTTCAGTGTATTTTTATTTAAGTCTTGACAGTATTTTGTACATTTTCACGATTTTATGTGTTTTTTGGTGATAGTCAATTTATGATGTTCGATTTTTGAAGGAATTTTTAATAGTTTGTTTGTCTGTGACATTTTTTTCAATAATCAATCGGTAATTTATTTATGAATTGTCATATAATGTTGAAAATGATTTTTTTACGTAAAACAAAACAAACATAATAATAAAGTTTTAGTTTCAGAACAACTTATTATGATTCGCCACTCGAAACTCACACAGCGCTCCTATACAAAGCTATCCACCCAACTATCCACCCATATAAAGCACTCTACCACACTTTACTCATCCATATGAAATTGCACTCATTTCAACACATGGACAAACTAATTTCGACGGCACAGCAGTGAATTTCCATAATGCGAATGAAACGGGATATTTTATGTCACTCGTTAGATTGTTCCGTCACAATGAAAAATAATCTTAAAATGAAAAAAGGTCTCTGGGATGTATGATATAATATGATACGCTGGAATCCGGAATTGCGTGTGTCGATGATAAAAATCTGTACTGGCATAGCAGTAATTCATGCAATACATCATGTAAATTTATCATCTATACTACATGAGACACGAGACGGCGACATCAGACAGATTTGAATCCTGATGAGATAAAAATTATACTTTTTACCTATCTCGATTTCGGTGCGATTGTTTTACGAGCCCGAATTTTGCTAGTAATTTATTTTACAGCTGCGAAGACCGCGAACCCAATTACTCGAATAAAGAGAATGAATACCGGAAATGGCTCGTGCTTTTGAAAAAGATCCGGGTAAAATAGGTGATTTATAGGCGATTTACAGGCGAAATGTTAATATCAAACGATTTACCGATTTGTGAGTTGTGGTAAAGGGTTTTTGATTTTTTGATAAGTACAAACTTTACAAATTTCTGAAAATTTGATTTTTTATTTAATTCCAAAAATTTAATTGTACCATAAAAAAAACAACTAAATAATTAGCGTTTATAGTGTATATTTTGATAGTTTAATAACAAACCATAAGTCTGACGTAACATATATTTAAATCGTATAATTATATTTAATTAAAAAAAAAAAACTTCATCATGACTTAAGAAATATTGTATGGAGATGTTCTAAAAAATGACCATTTGTTTATCTCAAAAAATGATGATATTAAATATCCAAACTTTAATGAAAATAACTAATTAACATAATAAATACTCAAATATTTAATGATGGACAACGGAAGAATTATTAATCTATGTATCTTGTTATTTAAAATAAATCTGTTTATTAAAAATGTATGTAACCTTGAATTTTTACTCTACAGCATATTATATACTTTTTTAAATCTATTTCGTCATAGAATAAATTATTCTTGGTATATAAACACCAGAATTGGAAGGAAAACTACCATATACAATCGAACTACAGTGAACTTAACTTGCAAAGTCGATTAATTTCAAAATGAAAATTGTTATTTGTTTTTTTGTGAGTGCCGTAGTCGCGTGCTTGTTAATTGAAGCTAATGGTAAGTCTTATAAAAATATAGTTATAAACAAAGAAAATACTGTCAATATCTTGAGCTTTATTTCTTCACAACTGTTTCATTTTTCATGTCAGAAAATTTTTAAATAAGAAAAAGAATCTTAGCTATTTATTTTATCGAGACAATAAATGAATAAATGAATAATTTTTTGTTTTCATTGAAATTTTTTTTCTAATTAGCCGAAAGAAAAATAGTCAAAGAAGTAACTGGTGAAGGATGCACATTAGAAACGCACTATGATGATGGAAGTTTCAGTGCAAAAGCGTAAGTAAAATTATTTTAATTTCATATATTTATTGTTAATACCAGTTACTGAAATAGATCTCATTAAGGATATGTGATTAACAGGTGTGCGCTATGGCGATGCAAAAGTCAGGAAGACACTATTGGTTACAAAGAACAGGATTTATCGAAACCATACCCTCGATGCTGTGATGGACCTATTTGCAAAGTAAAACTAAACAGGAATTAAGAAGTACTTCGAAATATCAAAGTAACGTCATGTTAATATTAACCAAATTCAGTTCCAACACATCATGATTATTAACAAATTTCTACAACACATTATGATCAAATTTCTAATTAAAATTAAATAAAAGCAGTATCATCTAAGAATCAAAATCTGTCATTAGTTTTTACCTTGAAATTCTGTATTGATGACAGAATTCATCTTTTTTTTCTATTCTATTTTATTTAAACTACAGGAATAATTAAACAGGAATTAAGAAGTACTTCAAAATGATATTGTAACAACATTTAAATGTTAACCAAACTTGAAAAATTTATTTTATATTATTAATAGAATTTACTTTGCAGAGTTAATTTTATATTCCTTTTATTGAATAAAAATAAATAAATAGTTTTTACTTGATTTATTTGTAATTTTTTAATTTTTTTCCTCAAAGTGCCTAACTATTAAATTTTACACTGTAATCTGTAATCGTTGGTTTTTTTTATGTAAAATAAATGATTGAGTAAATTAAAAAATTAATACATTATTTTAAAAAAATGACGCTATCAGAGTAATGTAAAAAATTACATAGAATGGTAATTCATTTCATTAATTAAAACTTTTGAATCCGGGTGAACCATAGAATAATTTTGGAACAATGGTATCCTCATAATATGCTATAAATTTTAAGAAGTTTTATCATTGAAGTTAAGTAATTAACTTACATTAAATTTAAGAATTCGATATTTACGATATTTCGGGACGTCGGTATTCATCTTTCAATATTTTATAATTTTCTTGATTACTAGAAACGCTAGGCGCCGAGAATTTAAAAAATATATTAGCAGTAAGTAAGAAAAAATATCAACTATTAAATGTTCCATTTAATTTTTCACAAACTTTGTAAAAAGTCTAATTTAAAATCGGTAAAAAAACACTATTCAGGATTGTAATTAATAAAATTTTAATTATAACTGTGATTTTTCTTTCCGTGAGTGTGCTACTGTGATTGTGTAATGAGCAAAACTATGACACTAATGAAAAAACTTGGTATTGTGGATAAAACTACACCAGAACTTCGATACACTGGATAAATATTTCTACTGTGGTGATAATCGTCCGGTGTTACTTTTTTCTCTGTGACGGAAGATACTGCAACTTGTTGGACAAAGGCAGTCTTGCAAATACGTCCACCGCAACAATCAGGGTACGGCTTGGAGTAATTGTACGGCTGAAAACCGATGTATTCTTCACAATGCAACCATTGAGGACATCTGTGTAAGAATTTATTTAATTGATAATAACCAACAACTATTAGAAATTGAGAATAAATATTTTAATTTACGTTGTCCAAGTCCATCCGCCTTTTTCCTCGCATTCGTATTCCTTACAATTGTAAGTCATTTTTTCGCCTGTTTTATAAATCCTATCTGATCTGAGACCAAGGTGCGTTGTTGTGCAATCGGCTGGTTTAAGAAAATTTATTATTAAGAATTTCACAGAAGAAAATTTTTTCACGTGAATAAAGGAATATTTACCGTCAATTTTAATCCAAAGACACGTAAAAAACACACAAATAAAACCACTCGCTAAAACATTCATTATGTTTTTATTTTTATACTGTCCTATGTTATATTATGTGACCAATCAAGATCACAGCGGAAGACAGAATAAATGTGATACAAATCATTTCAACTCTGCTCTTTATATTTATATAGAGAAATAATTTATTCAGTGCATGGGCGTTGTAGTTTACAAATAATAGAATTGAAAAAAAGATGAATTGTGTCATCAATACAGAATTTCAAGGTAATAACTGATAGTTATTTACGTTTCTAGTGATCATGAAAATTATAAAATATTGAAAGATAAATACCGACGTCCCGAAATATCGTAAATATCAAATTTTTCAATTTAATGTAAATTAATGACTTAACTTAAATGATAAAACTTCTTAAATTTTATAGCATATTATGAGGATACCATTTTTCCAAAATTATTCTATGGTTCAACCGGATTCAAAAATTTTAATTAACTAAAAGAATTATCATTCTATGTCATTTTTTACATTACTCTGATAGCATCATTTTTTAAAAATAATGTATTAATTTTTTAATTTACTCAATCAATTATTTTACATAAAAAAACCAACGATTACAGATTACAGTGTAAAATTTAATAGTTAGTCACTTTGAGGAAAAAAATTGAAAAATTACAAATTAATCAAGTAAAAACTATTTATTTATTTTTGTTTAATAAAAGTAATATAAAATTCACTCTGCAAAGTAAATTCTATTAATAATATAAAATAAATTCTTCAAGTTTGGTTCACATTGACATGTTGTTACAATATTATTTTGAAGTACTTCTTAATTCCTATTTAGTTATTCCTGTAGTTTAAACACAATAGAATAGAAAAAAAGATGAATTGTGTCATCAATACAGAATTTCAAAGTAATAACTGATGACAGATTTTGATTCTTAGATGATACTGCTTTTATTTAATTTTAATTAGAAATTTAATCATAATGTGTTGTAGAAATTTGTTAATAATCATGATGTGTTGGAACTAAATTTGGTTAATATTAAAATGACGTTACTTTTATATTTCGAAGCACTTCTTAATTCCTGTTTAGTTATTCTTTGCAAATAGGTCCATCACAACATTCAGGGTATGGTTTCGAGAAATCCTTTGCTTTGTGACCAATAGTGTCTTCCTGACTTTTGCATTGCCATAGCGCACACCTGTTAATCACATATCCATAAATGAGATCTATTTCAGTAACTGGTATTAACAATAAATATATGAAATTAAAATAATTTTACTTACGCTTTTGCACTGAAACTTCCATCATCATAGTGCGTTTCTAATGTGCATCCTTCACCAGTTACTTCTTTGACTATTTTTCTTTCGGCTAATTAGAAAAAAAATTTCAATGAAAACAAAAAATTATTCATTTATTCATTTATTGTCTCGATAAAATAAATAGCTAAGATTCTTTTTCTTATTTAAAAATTTTCTGACATGAAAAATGAAACAGTTGTGAAGAAATGAAACTCAAGATATTGACAAGATTTTCTTTGTTTATAACTATATTGTCATAAGACTTACCATTAGCTTCAATTAACAAGCACGCGACTAAGGCACTCACAAAAAAACAAATAAAAATTTTCATTTTGAAATTAATCGACTTTGCAAGTTAAGTTCACTGTGACTCGATTGTCTATGGTAGTTTTCTTTTCAATTTAGGTCTTTATATACCAAAAATAGTATATTCTGTGACGAAATAGATTTTGAAAAGTATATAATATGCTATAGAGTAAAAATTCAAGCTTACATACATTTGTAATAAGCAGATTTAAATTTAAAATTTTATTTTATTTAATCTCCAAGCTTCAGTAATTAGGATTATAAATTCTTTAGTTATTAGTCATTAAATATTTAAGTATTTATTATTGGTATTGTCAATCTAATACATTGTATTCCACATTTAGAACATTGGTTTAACATTTTTAACATTGGTTTAATGGGATTCGACGGATGACAATGTTTATTTAAAAATATAAAAATATGACGCATAATATCGTTATATTTCTATTTTTCGAAAAGGGCAATTTGTCAGATGTTGTAGGATACGACGTATTAGAATGGCAGTATCCATATGTTCATTTATTATTATCTTTAACTAAGGATTTCTTAGTATTTACGAAATCATTTCTTAGTATTTAAGAAATATTTCTTAGTATTTATGAATACTTAGGAGATAAATACTGATTATAAAAATAGAATTATAATTATAAAAATAATAATAATTATAATTATAAAAATAAATATAAATTTTTTTTTTTTAGAATTTGTTAAGATTTAATAAGGTTGATGCGCTGAATACTCCTTCTATCAGTGCAGGATTGATTTATTATAGAATTTTCTGATGTCTATTGATTTCAGTATTATTATAATTGATTACTAAATAGTTATTAAAAAAATTATATTATAAAAGATTACACATTTCAATAGAATATATAAATATTCCAAAATTAATTTCCTTTGATACCAATCCATTGGCATGCGCAAAAAAAATTATCAATTACTTTCATTTTAAAGTTGTTCAACATCAACAACGAGTTTACGATTAATTGACAATTTTTATCTCTTGTTTTGATATTTATAAGCGGAAAATTAATTTATTCATAGAGTGGCTCACTTTTTCGCCAGTCGTGTGAATTTTATCTTGTCTATTCTACTAGGAAAACTCTTTCTGTTGAAAAACAAGTGAATCATAGAGATAAAAATAGAATACCTGTTCCTGGTGTGGTCACAGACAAATTCCAACAAAAATTTGAATAGGTCATCGAAATAAATTTCAAGGTAATGATTGTAAACAAACATTTGTTTTAGATAAAATTTATTTAACATAAATTATAAATTCAAACATTTAAAATTTAAACATTAGGTTAAAAAATAATTAATAAATCAATCACAAATAGGATATCCGCAGCAATAAGGAAATGGTTTTGAAAAATCAGCGGTTTCGTAACCGATTGCCCGTCGTTTGCATACCCACTCAAAACACCTGTACAAAAAATATTTAAATAAGCTCTGACGTATTAAATTAATATTTAATATGATTTCTAAATTGGTTAATTTACCCTCTTATCGACCACTCTCCGTTCGCATTGCATGTATATTCCACGCATTGGTCAGTCAACTTATAGTCAGTCTTGAAAGTCTTCCTCGATCTCTTACCATCGTGGGTATTAAAACAGGAGGCTGATTATCAATGAAGATATGTTATTTGATATTTAAATATTATTTATAGAAGAAAAAAAAATAATTATTATTATAATTACCATCAGATCCAATCCATAAGGAGATGATTAATAAACACACAACAAAACCAGCGAAGATTTTCATTTTTATCTACTTAAAGTAGATAGACCTAAGATTCTCAAGTAACGATTGCGACTGGTCGCTTAAATTTTTACGGACCATTATATATATTTGTAGGAAAGAGTGGGACAAAATAGAGAACTTGGATAAACCCATGTCATTTGAAATTTAAATTCGCTGAAGGATCTACTTTATAGTTGCATTAAATATTTTTTTTATTGACGTAAAATAATTTCTTTTGGCATAATATGAATTTATTAAGTCAAAATTTATCATAAAAAATTAATTTTATTAATAAGAATAATTTAAGTGATTTTTTTACATAAGTAAAATTTTTTATTTAAATTATAAATATTCAAATTTATTATTTATTCATTTATTTCCCAATATAAATATACAATACATATTTATTTAATTAAATTTTGTACATCAGAAAAATTTCTTATTAAAATTATAAATACTCAAAACAGCGTTACACATTTTTCGTAAATTAAAAATTTTTTTACGGTAAAAAATTAGAGAAATTCGGCAGCTTTGATTTATAATTCTCAAATCAGTATCACAGAACTCAAGATATGGTTTTAAAAAATCCTATTGCTTGTACTTAATAAGGCTCTATAAGATCGTCTGAGAACATCTGCACATAAAATTCTAAACTTATCTTTCAAATTAATTAATTGATGATTCAATTGTATTCCATTATTTACCCATCAGAGCTTTAAGAACTGTCTATTTAGTACATAGACCTTCTGCAGTGTCACCAGTCCTGATATTTATTGGTCTTAGCAAATCACAGAAACTGACTCAGCGTCCTGGTTGGTAATTATTAACCATACAAATGTTTAAAATCATAAAAAAAAATCATTATGATAATTTTGACTAAAACGTACCAAAAATCAAAGATTTTTATTTTTTTTTCTTGACTGAATTTAAGACACAATTTTAAAAATGGTAATTAAAAAAAAAATATTTAAAAGTATTAATTATTAAAACAGAATCAAGGTAATGAAAGTTTCATAAAAAATAAAAAATTTATAAGTCAGAATTATGATATGTCATTGAAATTCACATTTGGTTGCTTTTTGTTGAAATAAACAATCTTTATAAAAATTTTTTCAAAGTAAATATAAGTACATTATTGAATTAACGAATATCATTTGAAAGATTTAAATCTTAAGAGTTAAAATCACTCCAAAATAATCCATCCGAATTAATTGAATATAGATTCCACGCATTTATGAATCACTGTATCGCCAACTTATCTTCTCCTTTAAAGGGACCCACATGTAGTCAGCTATTGATTGTTTAAAATATATTATTATTATTATTAGATATCATTTGTCGAAAAAAAGAAACTAAACTGAACTTAAGTTATTACTAATAATGATAATAATAATAATGAAGAACAATGCTCACCTTTGGCTTCATTCCAAAAACAAGCTACAATCAGAAAAACAAAAAAACTAACAAAAATTTTCATTTTTATTAGCTTGGCAAGTAAAACTACTGACAACTGCTATTCTGGTTGTTCAAACTCTTACTCACCTAACATTTATACGAGGGAGTTAATGTATTCCGCGTATGACGCAATGGCGGGATAGAAACGATAGAATAAATTTAATCAAAATTGTAGAATTTATAAAATTTATATCGTCAACACAAAACTTTAAGATCAGTTACAATTTATTGTTAATAAAAAATTTTATTTTTATTTATTATTTTATATCATAGCCACAAATCGTAATTTTGTTTTACGAACAGTTGAATTTTATTTATAAAAATTGCATTCGTGTTTAAAATCTGAAAATTTTTAATTATCGCTTCCTCAATTTTATTTCTAGATCTGATTTACATATGGGTTTCGAATAATCGTAGCCTGTGTCCCCAAAAAAATAATATGAAAACAAAACTTCAACGAAATAACAAAGTAAACAATTTTTTTTAAATAAATTTTATTATGTGAATAACAAATTTAAATTAGTGTTTAAAATAAATGTTAATTGAGTATTTACTCTTCAAAACTCCAATCAATCAAGTTTGCTCCAATTCCGGCAGAGTATCTATCTTGAAGATAAAATTTTTAATTTTTAAGGTCTGATTTACAGATCGGGTGAGGACAGCATTCTGGATACGGTTTCGAGTAATCGTAATCCTGATACCCGACAGCATCCATACACTGCCATACGCCACATCTAAATATCACGTGAAAGAAATTACATATAATTATGCACTGAAAAAAAAATTAACTTGATTCTAAAGAAAAATTCTTGAACCAAGAAAATAATTTTAGAGAAGGTAAATTTGACATTTGTCTTGAATCAAGACAAAAAATTTTTGAATCAAGTAAAATTTCCTTAAATCAAGAAAAATTTATTAGTATGTATAGAAATTTTATATAATAACAATTACAAAAATTTTATTTCTAAAAATTTTAATTTGACAATTTCATCTTAACAGCTGGTCCCTACGATTACAGCTTTATATTTCTCTCCTCGACATAGAAGAATTAAAAAAAAAATCGCTCTGCTACGTAATAGATTTTTTAATTATCTATTTCGTAGCAGAGCGCTTTTTTTTTTTGAAATTCTCAATTTTTCAAAAGAAAAATACAAAACTGCAATAGCTTTATAATCATAAGTGCAACAAGAATAGTACCGTTTCTTGCAGTGAGTGGGACGCGAGAAAAAGATAGAATTGGCTGTTAATTCATAGGAATATAACTATAAGATTAAAAAGTTTTTCGGTAATTTTAACAGAGCTTTTTTTCCATAAAATTTTGAAATTATCTCACGATTTCAATTAGCCTTAATTATTTTATTTACCCAAGAGAAGTCCATGAACCATCCTCATGGCAAGTGAATTCCGCGCATCGTTGGATCATCGTCTGACCGGCTTCGTACATTTTTTCCCCTTCTTCTTCTTTGTTCAAACTTACACAGTTGGCTAATTGTCAAAATAGATTGTTTAAATAATTAGAATTTGAAAATTGGAGAAGAGAAATTAATAACACTAATCATTGACTGCATATTTTTTTTTTACATTAATTTTGTTTAAATTAAAGTAATAGAAAAAATTTGTATGATTTTTACGAAAAAAAACATTGAAAAAAAAAAAAATAAGGTGTCAATAATTCGTACGTTCATGTTCAAATATTCACCATTAGCTTGGATCCAAAAACAGGCGAAAACGCAGAGAACAATAAAGAATGCTTTCATTTTTAATTAAAGAGATCGTTAACAATAGAATAGAGTAGAATATAATATAAGGAAATTCGCAAGCGTCTGAGTAGTGACTGATTAAATTTTCGCGAGGTAGGTATTTATACAGTGGGTAATTTATTCATCTGATTGTTGATGTCAAGACGATTTTAATCTTAATTCTAGTCTCATAGACGGCATTATTAATTCTACACGAACTACATTTAACATTGGTGTTAAAAACTTATTAACATACATATCGTTAAGCTTGTAAATATAAATCTGGAGTTTCTGACATCCAATGACTTCCTTAAGAATATTTTATTTATTTTATTATCTCTTATCTGATTTGCTGAATTTATTATGTACAAGATAATAAATGTTCATAAACATAGAATTAATGGCTAAAGTAAACAGAAATATTTTGTGGGTTTAAAGAATTTTTATTGCGTTGATTATAATTCTATGATTTTTAATTTTATATATTATTTTATTTTTCAAGATACAATTCATTTTGGGAGGAGGTTCGTTCTAAAATAGACAGTGTGTGATCAGTTTTCAGGGCAAATTGGTTGAGGACAACATTCTGGAAAACTTAATGAGAAATTGTAATCAGTCGATCCGGTTTGATTCAGGCATCGAGAATCAGAGCATCTGGAAAAACAATAAAAAAAAATTAATATTTTTTTATGTCCTCAATTTTAATAATTATCATTAGGGAGGAATAAATTCCAATTACATATTTTTCTATGTATGAGTTTGAACAAAATTCCCGATAATTCAATTAATCTCTAATTTTTTATTTATTCATCATGTTATTACTTTTATGTAGATTAGGAACTCTATTAAAAAATTAAATGTTTGGCATATGGCAAAATATATGAAAAATTGATGTGAGTACTCAAATGAAAAGTCTCGATGAGTGTAACGTCGGGATGAGCTTATATCTTTAAAAATGTCAATATTTCACAAGATAAAAGGTCATTTCTTAATTACGTATCTAGAGATAGAGTATTTTTGAATGCAGCCTAAATACTCATCATAATAAATTGACTATCGGTGAGAATATTATGAAACCTTGAAAAGGCACAAATTCAAGTCAAGACCTTTGCAATCACACTCAATTTCTTTAAAAAAATCCATTTTATGATACAAATACACTGGCTACAAAATTTTGCTTATTCTCTTTATAATATAGATAATGAAATAAATAAAAATGAAAAATTAATAAATCTTACCCTTTTCCGACGTATCCACCATTTTTACACGTGTACCGGACGCACTCTTTATCGAACGTTTTACCTTCCGGTACAGTTTCTTCTCCTTGAGGGTCGTTAAACGGCGGACAATCGGCTTCAAACAAAAACATTAATTTAAAAAATTAAATCTATTATAAATTAATTAAATTATTAAAAATACTTACCGCTGACTTCGACCCACAAGAACGCGACGATACACACAAATAAAATAAAAGTTTTCATTTTCAAAACACAAATAACAAAAAAATATTCACGACTTGGTTGGAATTATTTCGAAGAATGATTCTTTAGCACTTGAGTTCGAATATTTATAGCTGATACTTCCTAAGCCCACTCTTGCCAATTTCGTCACGGTAAATTTTTAAGCAAATTACTAGAGTTCCTCATCTCTAGCCTCGCAAACGGACTATATCTTATCGCAGAACTATTAAATATAAATTTAAAGTCCACGAGACTTAATTACCAGCTTGATAATGAATTAAATAGTGTGTCGCATAATATAATAAATTATATTTTTTACCGGTTGTTAAAATGAATAAACAAGGTCCACTTGAGCAATATCGACTCGGTGTATTTACAAAAAATTCAACGGGTACAAAAATTCAATCTGTCAGTTTAGAAAATTGATAGTAATAATAATAATAATAATAATAATAATAATCATAAGTAATAAAAAAAATTTCAATCCTATTTGTAAAATAATTGAAGGATCGAATGTTTTTATTGTATTCATTACTGATATTAATGATATTATTAATAATATTGACCTAATTTTAGTTAAGCAGATATGTCATTATGTTGACAGCTGATCAATGTTCAATGACACCAATAACTTTTTTTGTTATATTACAAATACAAATACTGGTGTTGTTTTTGAAAATGCAAATTTTATTAATTTATCATAAGAATTAATTTGATAACGTATAAACTTTAGGTCAAAGCGATAAAAATAATCACATGACTTATTTTAGTTTGCTTTTCTCCAATGAAAGAAAATTAATTCAAATTTTCTTTCAATTTTCTCTGGAATTAATCAGTAGAAAGTATTTTTGTGAGATGATACTGAAATTAACTGACATTTGACAATTTTTTGGATTTTTCTAACAACTCAATTATTAAGAAAAAATATTGAATGAAATAATTCCACATGTAGAAATCAAAAAAATTTTTAAACATGTAAATTTTTTTGATTAATATTATTTATTATAAAAGTTAAATGTAATTATCCCGAGTCTTGCATCTATTTTAACGCTTATGATATATTAGACCAATCACATCACGAATAAATTGATGCCACATAAATATCATCTCAATTTTATTACAGGGTTAATTTTTTGAAGTGAAATCTACAAGAAAAAAATTTTGAGCCCTTTCACCGAAAATTTTTATGACGTTCATATTTTTTAAGAAAAGAATCAAGTTAAAAAATAGTTAATATAATTATGCGCTTGAATTGTATGAAAATATAAATAAAGAAAATTACGTAATCAAAAAAAAAAAAAATACCTTTTTAATTGAAAATTTTTTATAAAGTTTTGAGCATACGATTTACTGTATGAATAAGTATATTTCTAAGAAGTTGTGCTGTGCAATAATTTTTAGTGTTTTTTAGGGCAAATTGGTTGAGGACAACACTTTGGGTAAGGTTTTGAATAATCGTACGGTGTTTCGCCAGTTTGTCCTTCACAGCGAAATACTGCGCATCTAAAAAAGAAAAAAAAAAAAGATAAATTAATAATTTTAGTGGCGAAATTATCAAAAGAAAAAACAGTCTCAAAATGTATTTTTAATCTGTCAGTTATCTTTGACATAAAAAACCCGCGACTAAACTGAACCAATTATAAATAGCTTTGTGTTTTACCTTGAAATATTTGTAAACAAAAATTCCGGTAGTTAAGACCTATCGGGATTTTTACTTACTTCTTATGAAATTACTATTTGTTAATAATTAAAAACTAATTCAAAAATCTATTTAAAAATCAGGTGATAAATTTTACCCGACACCACCCCAACTTCCTTTTTGACAAATAAATTTGGAACAACTTTGATACTTCACAGTGCCCTCTTTCACGGTTTTAGCTCCTCTCGGATTGTTCAAAGGCGGACAGTTAGCTTTGAATAAAAACACAAAATTATAAAATTGAAATTGAAAATAAATGAATAAATCTACTTACCATTGACTTCGATCCACAAAAGTGACACAATACACAAAAATAAAACGCAAGTTTTCATTTTAATATTTAAATTACAAAAAAAGTTTACAATCAGCTTGAAATTATTTTATACACTGATTTTCCAGTACATCCTTACGGATATTTATAGCCGACAAACTGCTGAATTCACTTCTGCAAAGTTATAAGAAAATTACTGGATTCTTATCTCAAGCTTTGCAAATAAACCATATTGGTAATTAATTACCGATTTTTCTCAGTTTAATGATCAACAATAATTTTATCTTCATTATTGAAAATATTTATCGATATTTAAACGAGACTTTGTTGATTCAGTCTCTTTACCATTGCAAATGCTAATAATTTTTTCCTCGTTCGATAAATAACTTTATTCATAATAGATTTTTTTTTTATTGATAATTAATTGTAAAAAAAATTTTTTCTGGTAATTAATTGTAACAAGGAATTTGAGAAGCTCGAATACGCAAAACTCGAAGGATTAATGGTTGGAATGAAAAGATGATAATAAAAATTAGAATTTATTATTTATTTATAATTTACACACAAAAAAATGAACAATATTAATCAATAATTAATGGATAATAATTAATTTTTAACATTTATTATTTGAATGCTACACAGTAAAAAATTTTATGTATAAATTTTTTGTGTATCAATACATTAAGCGATAATTATAAACTACACAAAAATATTTAGTCGTCACGTATCGTCATACACGATTTTCGTATAAAATGACGCAAAATTTTTTGTTGGATACAATTTAACAACAACATAGCAAAAAATAACATTTCAAAAAGTAATAATCTAGAAAAAACAAAACCTGATATTATTAATCATGTATTTCGATAAAGAAAATAAATATTTGAATTCTATAAAGTGTTTATTGCGTTAATTACCACTGTACAATATTATTATATTTTTCTGATGTGCTATTTTACAATTTTCTACAGAATTAGTTTCTACTTATGAAGACGAGCTGTGGAATCATTTTTACTGATTTCCGGACAAAGTGGACAACAATCTGGGTAACGTTTTGTATGATCCATTATAGGCATGATATTATCTTTACATTGAGGTAATGAACACCTAATACAAAAAAAAAAAAAATTAAATTTTTTAGTGATGTAAAATTATCGAAGATTTCAAATATTTGTATTCATTTGGTATTTTCATATTATGTATAGTCAAAAACCTGTTTAAGATAGTTCACTCATGACTCATAATTCTGTTTGTACTATCTTTTGCTTTCTTTTTCACTGGTTAGAGCTGTCTTTTTCACGGACTCTCTCTTACAATACAATTTTTTTTAATATTAAAATTTATTTGTTATATAAAACTATGAAAAACAGTTTTAATAATTTTAAAAATTGCCAAATATGCGATTTATAAATTTAAACAAATGAATTTTTCACAGTGTACTATAAATATTCTTTTCCATATATTTTAAATCTGAATAACTTGAAATTTAACATTTATGAGTAGTGCACTGCCTTGAACTTACAAAGTATTAATTTAAAATTCAACAACTAAATCTTACGTTTCACGACTGTATTGACCATTTTGACAAGTATACTTGGTACAATGTAGATCTATATAAAATACAGATCCTTCTTCCACAACATTTTCTAATTCTAAATTCTCCAAAGACGAACAATTGGCTTAAAAAAATTATACAGAATTAAAAATTTGCAATTAATAATTAAATTATTAAAATTACTTACAGCTAATTTCAACACACAAAACTGCTATAACACACAAAAATAATTCACAATAAAATTTCATTTTGATTCTCAAATTCTTAATAGCTTGGAAATACCTGAAAAACTGATTCCTCGGGACCTGAGTCTGAATACTTATAGATGACGAACTTTCTAAGCTAAACCCACGCCGATTTCGTCATGACTATGTTCTAATAACGAATTCTCAAGTCTTGTCCATGAGTTTTACGAACAATTAACGAAAATTTCTCCATAATTCAATAATAATTAACAAAATTTAATACCTAACTTATCTTTAGAACTTTAAAAGAATATTTTAATTTCAGGTAATTAATTGCAAAGAAAATTTTAAAAGTCTAACTGCGCAAAATATTTATTGTTTAAATAAAACTACTATGTTTGCAACAATAAATTATTATCTGCTGCTATAAAAGTGTAAGCCACAAATTTTTCCTTAAACTTCAAAAACACTTTACGACTTTTCATGAACATAAAATTTATTACTTTTATAACTTTTCATGAACATAAAATTCACTACAAAAATTATCAGTAACCTTGAATTTTTCTGGCGATACAAAAAAAAATGTACTCAAACTGCATAGAGAAATATTTTAATATAATATCGTCTTTTTTGGAATTTTCATGAATTTTCAAGAAATTTTACTCTTTTTGTTTTTTTCTACTTTTCGATTTTCAGAAACTTTTTTTGGTCATTAATTTGTTCATAAAAAAAAAACAAAATTCAGTGATCCAGATATTTATTTTTTACAACCAATAATTAATTTTCTGATTAGCATAAATTTATAATATTATAGACAAGATTTTTTATAAAAATTTTAACAATCTAAACAAAATTTTGATTAAAAAAAATTAAATGCATCCAACATTTAAAGACTATTATCTAACATGACGACGGCGGGCAGCAGTCAGGGAATGACTCTGAAAGCTTGTAACTGGACGCCAATTTTGAGTGAGGACAGCGACTTTCAGCACATCTAATTTCAAAACAAATTTTATTATATAAATAAAAAAAAATTTCACTTAAAATCTTCTTACGTTAAGCCTGACCAAACTCCGTATTTTTCGCAGGTGAATAAACCGCAACCCCACTGGATTGAGGTACCTACGGTAACATTAGGTCCATTGGGATCGTTCGGATTCGAACAATTAGCTTTTGCATAAACAATAAATAATAAGATAGTTAATAAAAAATTAAAAAAATTTATAACTTAAATTACAAATAAGCAAACTCACCTTGCGACTCGAGACACAACGATGCAATCAGTGCACTCGCAAATAAAAAAGCAATAGTTTTCATGTTTACTTTAAATTTATCGATTTATTGCCCCAGTTGAACAGGACTTGATTATACTAGTTAAATCTTTGATTGTCTCGATATTTATACGAAGTGTATCGATGTCATTCCGAACACTAACGGATGTGGTGATAAAAATTTAAGTCATATTTATATATATAAAACTATCTTAATAAAAAATATATGTTGTTTCGATATCGTTAACGTAAGCGAGGATGTGTCTCTTATCGTAAAAGTTTAAAATAAAAATTTTGGGTTCAACAACTTGCTCGGAAACTAAACATAAACCTGGAATATGAACAGCGATAAAATAAATCTCTTGTGAATTAAAAATTATCAGAAATAAATAACTGTATTGACGAATCTCATTCGTGTAAATTTAAAATGAGATAACATGAAATTTGTGTGATTTTATATTTATATTGTCGAACACAACAACTTTATTTTAAAATAAATTGCCTGATTAATAGATGGACTCTGTATTTAACGATCGTAAATTTATTCAACAGTATACATTATCATTATTATTATCTTTAAAACTAAATTAATCAGTCATTATTTATTCTCACCTGTTAATGTTATTTTTTCAATAAAATTATTATGTCTTTTAAAAATAATGGATAAATAGAAACAATATCTATTTCCGTAAATTTGAAGGAAGTAATAAAAATATTTATAAATGTTGATATTACTATAAACTTAGAATTAAAAAATTATGCGCAGAATCGCCGGTACGGAGAATGAATAACTCTCAAGGTTGATATTATAATTGCTACGATCTAAACTATTGATACGTGTAATCTTAGGTTTATCATTATTCTTGAAGCGTAAACTTCTCAAAGCAAACACTCGGAACCTTTTACACAGATATGTCTTAATGATTTAACATTTGTATTTGTACTTGCGTTTTACTGTATTGACGTCACAAAAATTTTTTTTGTGTGACAGAATACCGTGGGGAAGAGGAAATGGAAGCATTGTATCGATACTTTATTTTGAAGGAAATCACGTAAAAACTATTAATTATTTAGGTACAAAATTCCATTAGATTTAGGTGATTTTGTTAATTAAAAATCAACATAATAATATTTTTTTACATTTTTCACTGATAGAAAAATTCATTAAATTAAAAAAAAAAAAATTGAGTCGAAAAAATCATTTTGGAAAATTGATAATTTAGAGTTTAGCAAAAAAATTTTTGAAGCAAAAAATTTCTCTTAGTTTAAGGAGATTTAACTCGATTCAGTAATTTTTTGGCTTGATTTAAAATGATTAAAATGATTTTCGTGGATCGTAAAATTTTTTATAAATATAATTCATTTTTTAACTTTACAAAATAACCAACTAACAGAGAGTCAACCAATTTGTTAATGAGCCCAACAATTTATTTCAAAAACAATTCCTCGCTTGAATTTCGTAAATTAAAACGATCGATATTTAAAAATGAAAGCCGACGGATTAACTTGCAAACATTTAATTACCATCATCAGCATCATTAGCAAGGATAACAATTATCTGGTTTTCCATCAATATAATGGATCGTATGATCAATTAGACAATCGAACAATGGATGAATGATCGTATTTCTGCAGGCGAAAATTTCGGGCAAAACAAATAATAACCGCGTATAAATAAATAAATAATAATTCAAATTAATTACGCAGAAATAGGAGTCTAACAATGTCGGTTCATACATCGTTTGTAATCTACAATATAATATCGAAAACAGAAACATGGCCTGTATGAAGTAGAAGCTGGATGGAAACTTTAAATTGTTCATTAACAATAGCTTCCGCGAGTAATACCTACGCATTGTGTTGTGCAAAATAAAATAAAATAAAAATACCACCAACAGGCTTGATGACTAGACGAGAAAATAATATCTACGAGTGATAGGGCTTTACTGGGTTGTAAAAGCATATGTATCGCATCAGAGGAACTAAATCACTCGTTTCCGGAAACGCATAGGTAAAAACGGCTCGGGGGTGCGATCTGCTGGGGTTGTTTTTGGTAATTGGGCGCTTCGTGCCACGCATACTAATGCATTTATATCCGGCGACTGTCCAAATGACGAGCTCGTCCCGCTTCAGTGTACAAGTATAAATTCATTAATTTAAATCTCACAACAAAATCCAATTGGTACATCAAACCTCTTATTTTGGTGAACGAACGAGACCTGAACGCGAATACTATCAAATTTACATATAAATAACGCTGGCAGATCATTAATGTTTATTTAATTATGCTAATTTTACACCAAGTTAATGAATTTATTTAAAGCAAAGACTTAACGCGTCATTTGTTTGTTGAAATAATTCGTTTTATTGTTGTTTATTGCTGAAAATACCAATTTTGGTATTCGTCGATTACAATTTGTCAAGATTATAGACTAGAAATTTTTTAATCTCATGTCATGCACACACTGTAAATCCAAGTGTTTTAACAAAACACACATAAAGTGTTTTATTCCTATCTTGGAGTATTGTACACTGAGAAAAAAGAAGTACTACTCTTGAGAAAATTTTTTGTCACAAGAATATATATTTTTTAGGGTGTTTCAAAATGTAACTTCGATAATGGACCTCTCAAAATTGGAATTTTGAGTTCTGCTTTTAACAGGAGTTGTGTTTGGGCATTTTCTGAAATATTTTGAGCGTAAAGAATTTATTTGATATTCAGGGAATTTATTACAGAAGCTTTTTTTGAAAGAGATTCCTGAAGAGAATCCTAAAAAAAAAAATTATTTTCCCATAAAACACAGACGTTTCTTGTAGGAAATTTACCGAGAAACATGTTAGAGTGGTTAAAATTGCGTTTACAGCCATTATTTTAGGAGTTATGGCTACTTAAACACCCAGAAACACAAATTCAAATTTTCGACGATTTTTAATGGCCTAATTTGCCCCTAAAGTCATTATTTTAGGAGTTACGGCCACTTTTATGTTTCGGAACGAAAATCTTTCATTTCTCCTGAAAAAAAAAATTATTTTCCCATAAAACCCAACTGTTTCTTGTAGGAAATTTACCGAGGAACATGTTAGAGTAGTTTAAAATGCATTTAAAGCCATTATTTTCATAGTTTTGGCCACTTGAAGATCCGGAAACACAAATTTTAATTTTCGATTTTTGAAATTTTTTTAAAGTCCAAATATTTCCTGAAAAAAAAATTATTTCTTCATAAAACACAAACGTTTCTTGTAGGAAATTTACCGAGGAACATTTTAGAGTGGTTAAAATTGCATTTACAGCCATTATTTAAGGAGTTATGGCTACTTAAACACCCGGAAACACAAATTCAAAATTTCGACGATTTAGAATGGCCTAATTTGCCCCTAAAGTCATTATTTTAGGAGTTATGGCCACTTTTATGTTTCGGGACAAAAATCTTTTGTTTCTCCTAAAAAAAAAAAATTATTTCCCTATAAAACCCAGACGTTTCTTCTAGGAAATAATTAACTAAAGAAGCTTAATTTGGAGGTAAAGGGCAAGTTGTTTGAACGCATAAAGAAACCCGAGATGAGAGTATAAGAGTATGAGGCTAGTCGGGATTGTTGAGGAAAGTATTTCTATCTCACGGCTGATTGTACCAGCACGGTACGCATCCCCGTGGGCACTAAACACGAGATAAGAGGAGACAGGAGTAAGGAGTAAGGAGTGAAGAGTCAGGAGAGCACGTGTGTGCGTGAGACACATGGCAAAGCTTGAAAACCAGAATGCTGGCGTTGATACTCATTGGTAGTCTGAGTGCAACCCCTAGGTTACTGTCTGCTAGGTGTGGTCGGAGGTCGTGTGGATCGCGTAACGAGTTGGTTGCTGCCGCGGGCTTTAAAAGCACCCATGCCAAGAATATATCTCGTTTGCTCCTGCCGGGAAATGAAAAATATAATGGTCGGCGAGATATTTTCTATCCTCTGTTTCTATGAGCTCCACGCTCTACTTCGCCCACTTCGCACACCGAGGGACTGTGCTACATAAGCTCAAGTGCTCCTATACTCTCCATCTCCATCTCCATCTTTATCTTCATCTTCATCTTCAGAGCTTACGAGAGAGAGATGTGAAGAGATGGTATGAAAAGTGCATAACGTTTCACTGGATGATTGCAATATCCCCGTCTAGTGGCTCCAGGTTAAATATTATGCTGCACATATATACATGCTTACATACTTACATACATACATACGGAAACTCACTGCAACAGCTACTTTGCATAATATCAGCTAATCGGGATAATTGAAAAGCTTTTTCATCACAGTTATTTACACCAACTTGGCGCACTACCAACTTCATTTTTCACTAAAACACAGTTTTAGATCAAAGAAACTCTATAAAAACTGCTATAGGTGCTAGTCCCATGAGTATAATTTATTTTAAAAAATATATTTGCAATAATTAAATTTTAGCCAACAGAAAAAAAAATTAACTTGAATCAAGTGAAAAATTCTTGAACCAAGAAAATAGTCTTGAAAAGTTTTATTGTCTTGAATCAAAACGAAAAATTCTTGAACCAAGAAAAATTTATTAAACCAAAAAAATTTTCTTAGTTTAAGAATTTTTCTACTCAAACCAAGAAGATGAAGTTTTTTGAAAAGTCCCACACTTATAAATTTCACTGATATTGCAATACTTAGTATTGGGAATATTTTTATACAATGTTTGATTCTCAACGCAATATTTTTATTGCATTGAGACTCTTGGAACTCTAGCTTGAAAAACAATAATTTTTATTTCATGTTGAAAATAAGGAGTGATGGGAGTGAATGCGGAGATTTTTTTACAGTGTATTTTTGTCATGAAAGTGTTATCATGACTTTTCCTATCTTTACATTTAATTCTCCAATAACCTTCAGTTACCTCAAAAATAATGCTCCTAGACAATGTGGATTGGTGTAACAAAATACTACGTAAAAAGCTTTTTTGCTGGTGACAAAACTCGTTGATGGTAAAGCTTGTTGTGTGGAAAAGTTTTCACATGATATCGAAAAATAAAATAACCAGATCTGGAATCCAGTGAGTACCACAACACACTGAATACCAATTTCGTCTGTTGCTGAAAAAGATACAAGCTCATCTAATTCGAGTACCAACTTGTCGAACAATGTTAGCTGTATTTGTCGAAAAGTTTGCTTTTCAAAATAAAATAATAATAATAGAAGTAAAATCTAGTAGCACCGAATTTTTTACAATGCCCACGCTATATATTTACAAGTGTACGTACGGTTTGGGTTATCAAGTTTTTAGTGGCTTTTTTCGGGTATCCTTAAACGATTAAAGCCCCAGCAACCAAGAAACGGCCGAGTAGCAAAAAAATCCATTTGTCATCGAATCCTGATGCGAAACAAATAGATATAGATATAGACATATACAAAGGTGGATTTACCTAATGGAAGGGCAGTCGGTAATGACTGATTTTTTGTGTCAGTGATATCTTAGAGGAGTTGATGAAGGCTGACGTCAAGATATCCCGGTAGATACATCAGTCTTGCGTAATGGGAATATCATAGCCAAGCATCTTGACGTAGCGTAATCAAGGCTGCAAGAAAAAGCAATTAAGGCTCACGCACGAGGGTCGGATCCACCCTCTAACAATCGAGGCCAAGAATACCAAATAAAACCGAGTTGAATAAAAGAATGAAATAACCAAAATGAAAATAAAATATGATGTGGTTATGATTGGGGTATCGCGTTCTTCGGCTCACGAGTACTGTCCGATTTGATAGATAGAAACTTTGCTCTTTTGTATCGTTTCTCTATTTTGTCTCACACATTCACATGTGTACATATGTGTCTATCACATGCAAGTTTTTCAAATATCATTCGAATAGACGATACAACTATGAAACACACAAGCAAACAACGTAATGGCAATTCTAGGATATAGAATAGACTCTTTGTGGGGGAAGAGGAGGTCTACAGTCTACAAGATTGGCTGTATCGACTTGAGTCGTTTTCTCAACGATACCCCTAGGATTTGTGAAAACACAGGAAAAACTGAGATGGAGATCCTCCTCTTTCTCGCCGCTTCTCTCGGTTTATAGTACGTTTCAAGTGATAACAGCATTTTCGTCTGGCAGATTCGTCTCACACGAACACCTTGAAGTTTCTCTCATTCGGAAAAGTGGTCTCCGTAACGCGCGATTCTAAGAATTCCATTTCTTTTGAGGTGTTTTAGATTTTCCTTTGCGATTTTTCTTCAGCATTGTCTGGGTCATATCGTCGTGGATCTATCGAAACAACTCTTCGATCTACTTCGACAATAAAGAATAACAAGTAATGAATAATACCTTTAGGTGTGAAGAGAATGAATTTGTTTTGAGAAAAAATAGAGAGATTTAACTGTCTTTTTGTATGATAAAAACACAAGGAAAAATTTAATCTTTTCAATCTTTTTATAAGTTCAAACTTCACTGATAAGCAAATTTTTTAAAATCTTATAAGTTTCATTAACTGTTAACAAATGATTTTTTTATATTATTTAGTTTATAAATTCTTTTATCAGTTTTCAATATTAAACTTAAAAATTTATCTCTTTGCAGAATCTCTCATTTTTTTTGGTAACCCTGTATTTATTTAAATATAAACTTTTTTCTTTTTTACTAATAATATTTCGATTTATATCTAAATAAGATATGAAAAAAAATAGTTTTCGATTTTTTTTGTCATCATCATCATCATCTGATATCTATTGAATAAAATAATGATACATGACTTTAAATCAGAATTACGAATTTTCTAATGCAAAAATTTAAAACTAAAGACTCAATTTTTAATTCAAATATTAAAGTTACAAAAGTTTCGATTAAGAATATTTATATGATTCTTTAACTCGAATACAAAATCAAAAACTGAAAAATAAATTTCTACTGCGATAATTAAAAATAAAATTTTTACTATTCTTTAATTTCTTTTACAGAATTAGAAATGTAAGAACCATTTTTAATTCAATTTTTCTGAATTATAAAAGAAGAAGAAAAATATATTAATGCAAATCCAATTATTCTATAGATGTATTACCCGCAAATATTCAAAATTTAAATGGTCATATGTTATATCTGAATGTATAAAGTTAAAGCATGTCAATATTTGACTACAATTCTATCAAGCCGTTTAGGTATAATTATCTATGATTGGTCTAACCGTTTCTCTCGATATGTAATCCAGGATTATATTGAATGATGATGGAAAAAAGCAAGCAAAATGCCCATACCGAGAAAAATATTATCTATTAATTAGCAAGCACTCTCCGAGATAGGGATTCGGGATGGTTTCAATTCGCTAATTCCCGCGATATCTTTTTTAGCTCCTGTTTAGTTGGCAAACTCGTTGCTGGCTCAAGTCATCTATACAAGCTTTCTTTTGTTGCTTTAATGCCAGGCTGCTCATACCAAGTTTGTGGATGTGTGTGTGTGGACCATATAAAGTACATTGCTACCGGAATAGCTTTGTTATCTGGTTATAGTCGGCAACAGAGTCCAGCAATCCGTTTCGATCAATCTATACGAACGACAACGGATGAAAGCTCGACAAATAGATTGAAACCGGTAGTTCGGTAGTTGTAGTGTTCTATCGTCGAAGGCTAGACGCTCCTGTACTTATCTTCCGTCTCATTTTCTACTCGAGAGAGACACCAGCACAAGGCTAACTTTTTATTTATTTTATTCTACGAGTTTTAGATTTTTTTCATCCCGTTATCAGAACAATGTAATCCGGCAAATAAATCCTGTTCGCTGCAGACGCCACGAATTACTCGGGGGCAACAACCAACTCTTATATCGACGAGACACACTGCGTCGATACCAGAGCTCACCGATCACCGGTGCTGTATACATACTGTATGTTTACGTTTCTTTACTCTCTTCTCGTCTTCGTCCTCGTCCTGCTTCAGTTCTTTGGATCTGATATTTCTACGACAATAACGAACTGTCCACTCCTGCCTGTCCTCTTTCACCCTCCTCTATCGATTTGATCAAATTCACTTTAAATTGTGATAATAAACAATAGATCAGTTCCAAGAATTCGATTTATCTAATTAAATTTGAAGTTGGTTATTGTTGATTTCAAAATTAATGTAAAGAATATGTTTTACTTTCATCTGAAAATCATTTTTGTCCAATTGTGCACTGAAAAAAAAAACTACTTGATTCAGAAAAAATATTGTCTGAAAAATATCCACCTTTTTTCAGAATATTTAGGTTGAATTAATTTAAAAATCACATTCAGAAATAGATTAAACAAAATTATTATTAGTTTTAGAAAATTATTCTTTTTGATAAAGAAATTCATTGTATCGATCGAATACTTTGAATTTTTGAAGTTATCAGAAAATGAGATACAAGACAAAAAATTCTTGAATCAAAACAACCAGTTCTCTACCGGATCAAAAATATTCCTCTTGAAATAGTTTTTTTTTTTCAGTGTTGAATGAAAGTAAAAGAAAAAACGATCAATAAACCAGTACAAATTTTTTTAGTCGTTTAAAAATTCTTTTCTGTTTTACCAAACTTTTTTAATCTCGTTGAAAATATAAAAAAAAATTGAGTATCCACAAAAGCCACTTATTGATGAGTAGGAAACTGATAACCCAGCAATTGGTCGAACGAATTCTAGTACTATTGAAAAAACAAACAGAAAACTCGAAAAATAGGATCAAGGTATTGAAAGTTTGTGCAGAAACGAAATAAGGAACTAGTTCTATTCTTGAATAGCCTCGATCCGATATCTGACCAGCAGTAAGGAGTACTCTTGCGGATGTAACCGCAATGTTATTCCTTGCTCTTTGCTCAGTATTCAGTGTACAATATATTTATATCTGGACCTTGCAGCAAATGTTTTCTTTATTTACTCAAGCTTTTCCGTTTTTTTTTTTTTTTTTTTCAAGGAAAGAAATAGGACACGGCTGAAAATAACGTTTCGGGGTCAGTGGTGTCTTGTTCTTTCCGCAATTCAATAGCAAGTGGGTCAGTAATCAACATTTCCCGCAGATTGCGCTCAAGAACGGTCACATCGCATTTTAATTTTTTGGACATCTGCCGTACAGTATTAAATTATATTATATACGTGGTATGATACTATACACTACCTGAAGTGGAACAAAGTACGTTCAAATTAAAACAAAAGTTTTTTCAATTGCAATGAGATAAATATAAATTACTGCATAAAATAGTCGTAACTTTGGTGTTACTGTTTCTTTACAATGTATGCTGCAGAGTCACTAAAAACTTTTGACATTCTGTTACTTTTATAGTTCAGCAGTAATCCCTCTACTCACCTCGCCAGCAGTCGAAAATGTTATTTGAGTACTTTATGATACGACATTTACTAGCGATCGTTGGATTTTTTATCTAGGAAAACTTCTTGTATTACACCGAGTATTAAATTTACTTTAGTTTTATCAATTTAAAAGCGACCGTCCTACCAAGAGGTTTTATTACCGAAAATTATGCAATTGTAATTGAATTACTAATCATTTAAACTCTTTAATTGTTTTACTAAAAGTTTTCAATTTTATTTGTCAGCAGAAAGTAAACGATAGAAATCAATAAATGGAATCGAATATTATTTGTTGAATTTTGAGCTAAAAAGATATGTTTTTTCTTTTTTTTTTTTTTAAATTTAATGCTCTGTTAAAATTTATATGTTTCTACGAACATAAATTTTATTTAATTATCGGATTAACAATTAAAGATTATTACTGAAGAAGTTCTAAATTACAGAAAGAATTCTGTGAATTACCAAAAAAGATTTTAATATCAGCAAAAAAAATTCTAGTATATAGTAAATTTACATTAATGATGTCAATGATAAATTTAAAAAAAATATACCATTAAAATTTCAGGATGATTAAAAAAAAATTCTGTGAAAAATAAGGTCACGTTTTTAAAATAAATAAACTATAAATCAGCAGAGTGTGAAGAAACTTGTATTAAAATATACCGATTTGATATCCCGGTAATTTAAAGTAAAGGTAACAGTTAAAAATAGCTTGAGGTGATTTATCGTCATCAGAAAATATATAAAGAGTAATAAAAAAAAAAAAAAAAAAAAGAGGAAAAGACAAGTTAAATAAAATAATGATGATAATAATTTAGCATCGCTATTGGATTCTGCGGAATTTTAGTTAAGTTACCGATTGGGATGCTGTAGCTTCCAATCCATTAAACTTTAGCATTGATAAAAGAGAAATACCGTTTTTCAAGGTATCGATAAGAGCATCACGTCGAGCTTGCACTAAAAACAATTATTTTTGACCCCGAGTATAGCACGGAAGAACCGATGGATTTTGTAGAAAACGGAAAAAGGACCCGAGAACAGTGAAAAGTGGAAAGTGGAAAAGGTGATGGGGTATAGGCGGTGCAAATGAATGAGAATAGAAGAAAGAACGAAAGGAGAACTGAAAAGTCGACGATAGAATCAGCAGTAAATTTAATGTAATTTCCGGTTGAATCAAAATGTAGTGGGGATGTCGTAGTTTAATTTCGTTTCAAAGAGAATTATTAACGATTCCTACTCCCTAATGTCCGAACCCGAGACTCCAGACTCGATCCCGATAATGCAAGAACTTTAAATTAAATTTTCATTAATTACTTTTTTTTTTTTTTTTTTTTTTACGTAGATTAAATTAAAAATAACGTAACATGAAGAAAATTTGAACAGATGTCTTTATTTTCCAATATAAACACTGATAGAAAAATTTTTTAGTATTCAAAAATCTTCTAATAGTTCATAATTATATATTTCAGCAAGGTTTCAACTTTTTTATTTTTATATTACATAAATCACAGTTCGAAAAAAAAAATTTCAAAAAACAATGAGAAAAATTCTGTGCGTACAAAAGCTGAAATGTTCTGTAACATTTGATCTAACTATGTAATTTAGCACAATATGGTGACTCAACCATAAAAATATTTATTATACTTACATTTTAATAAACATTTTTAATTATTAAAAAATATTTTTTACTCCCAAAAAAATCATTTAACAAAATTTTAAAGAATTAAATTATTACTCCCTAAAGAATTCTTCTATCAGTGTAGGTTAATTTATTAATGTAAAATCTAAATGACACTTTTCATCTCTCGTGACATGATAAAGTTCTCCTCTTATTAATATAATATTTAAGTAATGTTAACGTTTTAAACTCCGGGTTAAATGATCCAACTTCCAAGTAATGGCAATTTATAATTATGTCCTTGGCGATTAAATAAATAGCCGCGATTAAAAATAAAAAATCGCGAGAAATGTTTTACTGAATGGGTAATAAATTTTCCGAGTAATCTTGAAGGTTCACGAGCAGAGCGAACAGAGACTAACAATGAAAATCTCGAAAAAAGGTAACACGGAAGAGGAGAATTGTGAAACTGGAATTGGGAGGAGGAGGATTTTAAAGAAACAAATCTTAGACGAACGCTATTTCCTAAAGACGAAACTAGAGAATAGAAGTACGCGTATCGCGGAGGTAAGTCAATTTAAAGAAGACGATTTAGAGGCTTTTCGTATAATAAAACGATCCAGAGGGGAATACGAGGAACCAGCCATCGTTTTATTTGAATCAAGAGTAAGCTCTCAGGTCCCAAAGGCACTCATCCCCGGTCCAAATGAGCGACCGATCCCAAACGCCCGCGAACCCTCTCAAGTCCAAAGAATAGAGTCGACTGGTGATAGATTTCATGTTTAAGGAAAGATAAATCTGCCCTACACTCGTCCGCTGTACTACCTACTGGAAATCGAAAAAAGCACACCAAATGGAAACTTTTTGCCATAAACCCAAACCCTAGGCCGTTTGGGTGATCGAATCGAGTTTTTCCCCATCAGAAAAGGCGCAGCAAGGAACTCAACTCAAGAAATCGGAAAAACGTTTACGAAAGTAAAAAGCTGAAACAGTCTTATAGGAGCGATAAATAAGCGGATCGTGTTTATGGTTACAAGCAAACTCTTGTATTGTATCATATATGTAACTGAGATATTAAATTGTCTCACTTCGGCCTTCATTTGATAGTTTTTACAACACTCTTTCCGGGATTAATTGTAATACAATAGCAATCTTAAAGGCGGGGTGCATCCATTCAACAGTATAAATTCTCCGCCATACTCATTCCAATTCACAGATTTACTTCTGATTCCAGTACAACTACTACAATGGCCCAAAGGGTGAGTCTATTAACTATAAATTATTATTCTATAAAAAAATCCAAGGCTTGATTTGATAAAAATTTTGGAAAATCCAAAAGTGCATGACTCACAATTGCTCATTGAATTTTTAATTAATAATATAAAATATTGTTAATTGATAGAGTCAAAAATTTATTATTGGAAATTATTGAAGTAATTTTTGTTTTAAATATTTCGCGGTATTTTTTTAACAATAAATTCACTCAATCTTGTAACGAGTCGATTGATAAAAAAAATATCTCTTGCCTTATAGTAATAATTTTGAGTTTGTTTTAATGATTTTCCCGTTTCAATAACCCTAAACAAATTTTCGATAATTCCAAAATTTTCATACAGAATTATTTCTAAATCTCGAATTGAAATTATGAGTAAAATCCGACTCTAAATTTAAAATATCCGGACCATTATTTACTATTAAATTAAAAAAATTTCAGTTCGTTATCGTCGCTGCATTTTTGGCAGTAGCTCATGCCGGTATCATCAGCACCCCTGCTGGAACCGTCATTTCTCGACCAACTATAATCGAAGCAGAACCTTTCGACCATCATCCCCAGTACAGTTACAGCTACGCCGTTGCTGACGGATGGACCGGTAAGAATCAAAAAATTTGATCCTAAAATTTATAAAATCTCAATATTGAGTTCAAAAATAAAAATTGAAGGTGACAACAAAGCCCAGCATGAAACACGCAACGGAGACCTAGTTCAAGGAGCTTACAGCCTGGTAGAACCCGATGGTTCCCGCCGAACTGTTTCCTACGCAGCTGATGCCGTCAACGGATTCAACGCTGTTGTTCAGAAGAACCATAATCTAAATGTAAACAGCCAACACACTGTAGCTTCTTCAGTCACTCCTGTAAGAAATGTCGTCAGTGAACCGCGATCATGGAACCATGGCTGGTCTCATGACCATGGCCATGGCCATAACCATGGACATGGACATGGACATGGATATGGACCCGCAGCTGTTGTCGCTACTGCCAATGCTAATGTATACCGTCACCACTCGGTAATTATTAATTTTATATTTGATTTTTAATGTTTAATTAGTTAATACAATAAAAAGCAATTAATTTGATTTAATAATTTTTCTGCTTGACTTAAAATGATCAAACTCTTCAAAATTAAGTTATTGGTTCAAGATTTTTTCTCTTCAATTAAGTTAATTTTTTTATCAGTGTAGAAAATTTGAATTATAATTTTCTAAAATGGATTGTTATGAATTAATTTTGACAGAATTTGGCTACTTCACCGTACGTCGCATCTAATCTCGTGGAAGTTGGCGCCGCAGCAGGTGCTTCTGCTGCTACTGGGTCGCTCTATGATCCCCAACGTCGGTTCTGGATGTAGGGTACTCTTGGCTACGATTCAACTCGTGTAGTGAGGATTCACTAACGTCATTGTAAAACAGCACTCTCAATCCCGACACTATAAACTGGATTAAGCTGACGAGGTTAATTTAACGATTAATCTGACGAAACAAGCTGCCTGACTCCTTAATGATGATAATTAATACCTTTAAACAGTTTTTAGCACAGCATATTGCCAATTACTGCCTTAGATTTAGCGTGGACAACTTTTGATCCTTGATAAAAATAAAATTGTTTTTAATTTTTGTAATGAATTTTATGGAAATAAAATAAATTAGCGGTGAAAATCACTGATAAAATTAACATACCTGTTGTAAGTTTTATTTTATTTGCTAATTTTTTTTTTTTTTTTTTTCGTTATTTTATTTGTTTATTAAATTATTAAAAGAGATATGAGCGTAATATTGTGCAGTCGGTGCGTGTACGAGGCTAATAAAGTCCGATGAAATTGGCGGAATATTTTCTAATAAACAGAGTCTGGACTCGCTCGCAGCAGACACACCAGGTGGGGAAGACCGGTAATATTTATGGATATTTATGGATCGTAGTTCACAACTCTCGACTAGCGAAGAATTTGCTGAAAATCCAAATTAATTGTCGTTGATATATTGCCAGGTGGACTTTGAGAATATTGTTTTATTTTGAGCCGAAGAGATAGAAAGAAAGAGAGAAAGAGAGATGTGAATGAGAACGTGTACAAGGTAATCAATTGAAAAATTATGAAACTTTGCATGGTTTCAATTTAACAAAGGCTTTATATAAAATTGTTTGAGCGAGCTAGGAAATGGAGCAGCGGAGACCAACAGCCATTTCCACTTTGCGTGTGGTTTTGCGGTCTGGTTGTCAGAGACCAATTCATGAATAAGTAAAGACTTGATGAACCTCGGGCCAACTTTGGCGGAGTCTGGCGCTGCTAAACCCAGATGTCACGGTATAATAGAAATATCAACTAAACATAGTTCTCTAGCATGGTACTTGTGTTAATTTATTATTGACTTGTTAGAATAAGGTTAATCCATCAACACTCTTCTATACATTATTAATGGCTTTCATATCAAAAACTTATCAGTTCGTGTATTCAACACATTATTTATTCAGATCTGAATGGCTGAAAAGTCGAGCGGTATTTTTTATCGTACTAAGAAAAAAAATAAAGTCAATAAAAGTTTGAAATTTAAATAATTAGTTATGTTTTGTTAAGAAAAGAACTATTGTTGTATTTAGGGGGTTATATGCGCTTAATTTTTTTTTTTAACTTCGATAATTTGAACCGACAATATCATGTTGAAGAAAAATTATTATTTGTAAAAAAAAAAACTTATGGTTAAAATTAAAATTAATAATTTTATGCACATTCATTTTCATATTAATCAATTAAAAAATTCTTCAGAAAAAATGATTGAAAACCTCTTTTACTAATTAAATTATCTATCGAAGAGCGAAGCGTTGTTTTTTAAATTATATCTAATACATGAACAAAACATGTTTGAAAATTAACTATCAACCGCTCTTAAATGTAAAGCTCTATTTTAATAATAGAGAAAAGTATGAATACAATGAGAACTTAAAAAAAAAATCAAACATAATATTGTGTATTACATCTAGCTTTAATTAGATTATATTGTTCTGTTTGCTGTTATGTACCAAAGCACCAATCTAGGTCCTTTGCACAGCAAGTACTAATGAAAGGATAAAATTTCCGTCTCATACATATTTTTATAACAGCTATCGTGACTATAGACGGTGCATACATGGATTTTAATTTCAACAATCTCATTCAAGTACCGGGGGATGCACGTCGCTAGATTTTCACTGTGTGCTCAGAGTAAAGGAACTAGAATATCTGCTATGCCGGAGATCCTCAATTTCTAAGATTAAAATGAAATTGCGAGGAAACGACGTATTAAAAATACTTGGTTCAGTATCTTGGAGCTCTTCAAATGAGTTGAATTAAATTTCTCCTATAGACCGAGAGTAAGCCCCCTTTTATAGTCAAGCAAAAAATATTCTTCGCTCAATAGTTTTTTATTGCAAAACATTGTCACGGCAATTTCAAAATTTGAACTCAACTTGGCGTCAAATTTGTTTTTTATCAGTGCCAATTAAATTACTTCGTTCTCTTATTTTTACTGTACGCTGAACTCAAAGTATTAATTTGAAAATAAAATATAGTATAGGGGAAGAAAAATAAACTTTATTTGTGGGGTTTGAATTTGTATGAAATCAATAACGGAGTTGAAAAAATTGTTTAAGGCGAAAACAAAGAAATATCTTGACCCAAGTAGTTGTTCGGGATCTCAAATAATAATTCTGTAAATTAAAAAGTTTTCTTATTTGAAAAGTTCGAACCAAGAGTGGATGACTTGGAAATAAAATAAATTACCGAATTAGTTCGATTAAAAGAGAAGTAAGGAGCAAGGACTGTTACACGGTGGATGATTACAGTGGGGTGTATTATATAGTAAGCTAGAGCACGTTTTCTGGGTTTTATCAACCAGCCGAACTTTCTGAGAAAATAAATTCAAAAATATATTACACAAGACCAGAGAGTTATCTCGGTTTAATCGACATCCTTTAGATTAATGGCCTTGAATAGAACGTTAAACAGAAAGTAACCAGCGGTATGCGGTAAATTTGGTAATTATTTTTCAGTAACTGCACACTGCTGGAACTTCCAATGCAATATCTTTCGAGTGATTTATGTTATACTCTTCTGAAGTAACCTTATCAGTTCAAATTTTAAAATAAACTGACCATTTTTTTTAAAGAGTCATATAGTCACACCCAACATTAATAAGTAGATTTCTTAGACAAATATCTAAAAAAAATAAGATTAATAATTAAAGCTCGAAATTCATTTTTAGAAAATTGTTTTTAATTTTTTAAGCTATATAAGAAATAAATTTTGAAAATTATCAAAAGTGAAAAAGTGATTGATACAATCTAAACTATTTTTTATAAAATTCAAACTTTTTTGGAAATTCAAAAAATTTTTAATTTTTTAAAATCTACCTAAAAAATTAAATCTCAGTTTTTGCTGTTGGTGGAACTTAAACATGAAAATTACCGAAGAAAATAAAGATAGACTTGTAAAAAATTTAAAAGAGTGCGTTAAAACCGCTTTTCCGAATTAGTGAGCTAAGTAATGGCTCTTGAGTACCCAACTCGTGGAGGATTAAAAAAAGTTTATATTGAGAATAGAAAGAAATAAAATCGCGGCGGTTTAAGCGTAAAAAAATTAAACACACCCGTATCTATTTTCAGGTATTTATCGTGAAATGTAGCCGTTCTGGTAAAACCAATTCGACTGGTAAGGTCCTTTCTCACGGGAGGAAATCCGGGTGAAAATCCCACCAGTACCACCGTAACTCTGAGTAAATCCAGGCTCTATCCTTCTCCAGCTTCCTTCGATGGACCCCATTTACCTACATCAGCTATTCTCTACTAAAAGCACCCCAGACCATTTTTTTCTGCATCTACTTCGGTATTTCTCTTTTTTGTACCGCTGTTGTGTTTCCTGCACCCGAAGTAAATGTACAGTGTAGATGTACAAGTGTGGGTGCTTTCGGTTACTGAAAGAATTACCCGACTTACTCTATAGCGTTAACCGATCACTTTTTTACTGTGCAAAAAAATGGATAATCCACAGACTCAAGCGGTTTTAATATAATCTTCTCGTCTATTAAAGAAACTACTGATTAAAAAGCAATCTAATTGCGTGTCAGATTATTTGCTGAAATAAACTCTGATGAGAGACAATCGGAATGAAAATTTAAACAATTTCACAGTATTTATAACTTTAAAACAGACAGTAGCACAGAGTCAGCACTCAAGTACCAACAAAAGCTTTTGCCACTGGGAATATTCAAATTCACGCTCAACCACGTCAGTATAATTACACTGTCGAGTGCACAAAAAAATAACGACAATGAAATACGTCAGCCTGCCGAGTTTGTAGGTTCCGGTTTGGAGAATCTTCATTAGTATTTCCATACTAGTGATGAATTAGCCGAATTGCCCCACTGAAATTATCTATCTTAATCACGGGAATCGTCCATTGTGTGACAAATAATGTTTTATGGGATCGCAGCTTGTTTAACCGTACTCTATTACAGCCTTGATTTTTATACAGTTAATATGTAGCGTCACTAAAGTAAATTTTTTAAAATTGCGTTGTTCAACATAAATAATTAATTTTGGTTTTAAGCCCTTTCTAACAGTAAAAGAAAAATTGCAAGAATAAATTAAAAATGACGATTTAAAAAAAAAATTTCAAAAAAACAAATAAGTGTATTAAATTTCAAAAAAATTTAAAAACCTGTCATAAGAATTTTTTTGATGGATACTGACGAATGATGAAAAATTGAGAAAATTAATCATTTTTAGCATAGAATGCCCATGAGGACATAAGATCATGTTAGGAAATTTTTCTACGGTATCAAATATTATAATCAATATTTGTCCTAAATAACTAATGAACATTTTTCAAATTTTTAACTGGTAGATTTTTGTTTATTCATTATTATTATCATATCAACGGTATACCTTAGAGATTTTTTTTATCACAGCTGAGTTAATGACTTTCTTGTGCGTAATTAATTGCATACAGCTGAATGGAATAAGGGACAAAACCAGAACCATTAAGTAAATCGAGTAGTTATTAATTCTCTTTAAGGCACAAAGAGAGTACACGAGTGAGTATGTGGTTTTAATTCGTGCTGGGTTGTGGTCCGTGCTTTTACGAGGAAAAGGCGGGATGACCTTCGAAATTTAGTTTATTTTAGCGTTATTTAATTCTTGATTTCGTACTGTGCTAAATATTACAACACTTTGCCAGGATGTTCATAAATATTCATATCTTTAGAAAGCCAACGAATTATTTATAAACTCATCTCAACTCAACTATTTATGATAAATTCTCCATATTAATATTTCTTTGTAATTCATTGAAATAAATAATGATGCACTAAGCTCGAACTCTGATTACATGAATAATCTAATCTACAACGCATACTGTCAGCAGTATAATCAGTAATTAAAAAAATAAATATATTAATCCCAGGTCGAGCACGATGCTGATAATTGCCAGCACAGCTGGTTTAGCCTCGAGCGGAACAATATGCAAGGTCTTAATCAAAAATCCGATCTAGATCAGTCGTTCTGATGATGCATACCAGATTGGACATTGAACGTAGCATACCAGGATGCCCCAGAGCTTCGATGAGCTGACATAAAGCGTTTATCTATCGGTTGATATCTTTTTTACTGGTTATATTAATTTCATTGAAACCTCTGCTGCAGCCTCATCATCGAACAAAGCTAATTATTGGGATAGCCAGCCAATGAAATAAAGCCAATGTCTACAGTGATTTTTCAACCAGTGAGGGGATTTTTTATGATGCATTCAAAAACATACCGCGGTGCGATAGCTCCCGGCGAAGCCCTCGGGTTGTTTTAATTTAATTACGGATTATTAACGCTCGCAATGTGTAATTATATTCATCCGTGTCCAGCTCTTTGACTAGCTCACTCGCCTCCAGGCCTTTATTTAACTTATACAATTTGTAAACCCGTTCTCATCCGGACAGTTATCATACATTCATTCCCAGGTTTATTTCAAGCAAACATACTGCGCAGACTGAGTACACAGGTGACTGATACTTTGGCTATTAAATAGAAAAAAAGATAACAATTTTGACTCTAATTAATTACAAATTTTTTTCTACTTTCTTCATTAAATATGTACAATACAACATTGAAATTTTATCTGGTAGAATGGACAATAGAATCGGAATCAATTGAAAATTTCACTCTATATACTTTTATGCTCAGTAGAATTTTGAATCAATATTGTGGCCTAGACTGTCAAATTTTTCGTGAAAAAATGATAAAATAATTAAACTTCTCTAAGAAGTTTCGAACCTCTTTCAATTTTTATAAACTAAGCTATTCAGAGATCTAAATCGGAATCAACTGAAAAGCTTACACTACCTTTATGCGCGGTCAAATTATCAATCAATGGTGCAATCTAAACTAATCAATTTTACGCCTTCTTAGCACGATTTTGCTTACAAAAATAATAATAATGAGCAATTTCCTCAAAAAGTTAGAAACTTCCATCTATTTTTCCGCACTAACCCATCTAGGAGTCACAACCACGGAATTCCCGATCTTAGACTTTAGAACATGCGGTCTGAATTATTTTTGAAAAATTTCTTTGGAAAAATTTTTTGTTGTTCTTGTAAGTGCATAAATTTGTATTATGAACAACAAATATTTACCACCGAATGTACCGGTATCAAAACTAACAAGATTGTAACCAGCAGGTTTTTGCATTCTGCACTTACCTAGTCTCCTCTCAACACTAGTCTACGCAGAAAAGGAACATAAAAACTCATACTAACTCCCATATTAATCCACAAGACTCAGGAACACTGTCGCGTGCGCAACAACTATGAGCATAACTTACGGAAAACGTTTATCGCGTGGTCGTACCACGAGCGTGTATCCGCGATACAGAGAATCGATCCCTCGTTAGTCTCATCAAATATCTCGATACAATCAAAAAGCTAACGTCATAAATTAATTTAATTTTAACGATTTTGTTAATTAATAGCAATTGTGCGTTGTATTATAGAAAGGCAGGTACGAAAAATATAAAGAATATAATTTTGATCGACTTTTACATCCGCAAAAAAAAACAGGAGTAAATTTAGAGTGAATTTTCACTACGATTACTTGAATGAAAAAATAAAACGCTCTGTACGAAGTCAATCTGTTTTTTTTTTCTTTTCATTGGAGTAATTTCGGAATAAATATGCGTTCTAATCCGAAAGAACTAAAAAATAATTAATTGTCAACATTAATATATTTATTTAAATTAAATTAATTACTTTAATGCTTACATTAGGTTACATTGATTTTTATACAATCTCTAATTGTGCATATTGTAATTTGTAAGCGAACTTTTATTTAATATAAAAAATAAAGAATTCATTCCGCGGAATTTTTGTTATTAATAATATAAATAAAATCTTTCTTGGAATAAAGTTTACTCTGGAGGGATTAAATCAATTAAAAATCATCCACTTCACGTTCACTCCGTGAATTTTTTACAGTGTATTATTACATTTCGTTGCATAAATACTTGCTCTTCTATCCATGCTATATGAAACCATAAATTCTGTCATTACGATGCTTAACAATAGAGTTCTATTTTATTACATAATATAAACCAGATAAATGTTAATAAAACGTGGGCAACAAAACGTTCGTGCTCTAGCTATCTCTTGTGTTCTATTGATTTAAATTGAAGGAGATGAGGGATCATAGGCAATAGTTGATAGTTAATAGTTAATTCGAATGCACACAGTCTATTTAAACAATAAAAATCATTAATTATCCAAAGAACAGTGTACAGAGCGATAGAGTTAAACAGACTTCCCGATAAAAGCGAATGCCGTGAGAGCGTCGGTTTCGTGCCGTTTATCGACCGCGGTGCCTTCACTCACGAGTTAACTGGATTACATTTATAAACTCGCTCCTTCTTCTTTTCCCTTTCTTCAAGCTTTACGTCATTGTACCAGTACACTGTAAAAAGTCGGGAGTAAATTTTACTCCGCATTCACTCCCATCACTCGGAGTACCGAAGTAAAGTAATTCAACGCTCCGCCTTCGGAGTGAATCCGGAATTTTTTTCAGCAGTATGATTCCGGAGTGAATCTAAATTTTAATCCGGAAACTTATATCCAAGAACGGAGTTCTTATACTAAAATAATTTTTATTTAACTGATATAAAATTTATCTGCCAAATTATTTTTGTTCGTTGGTATAGAATAAATAAATTTAAAAAAAATCAATATTTTTAAAAAACTTAAAATTAAAAACAAATTTAATTTCCAGAAAAAAATTTTTTTCGACTAGTAAAAAGAAAATCTAGTTTAATAATCCGAATTCAAGAAAAAAATTTCGAAAAAATTCGCTCTGAACGTTTTTTACACTGTATACCTGCATTTATATTTATATCTATGTCTATATCTATTTTTCTTTCTCTTTCTTATTCATGGGACACGGGGCTCGTTCTTACAGCCACAGCTTTTCAACAACAAGGACGAATATTTAAGTAAGCACAAACATGAGCGCTCGCGGTCCCGACACATGCCAAGATTTACGACATTATTAAATTTGTATCATGTTGAGCACGACGTGGTGTTAAGATATCCTGGTGCTTTACTTTTACTTTGGCTTAACTATTTTAAATAAACGCAAACGTTGACATACTCACGTGCCGACGGATTTGGCTACAATTCATCTAGTTTACGAAAAATATCAGTGACTAATTTTTATATCCTTTCGCGATTTTATCAATGCTATATAATCGAATTTGAACAAAAAAATAATAACAATAGAAATAACGTAGAAAAAATTGATTTTCTCGATTTAAAAATTTTTCTCTCACAATTAAATAAAAATTCTTTTTTCATCAATATATGCTGCTTTTTTTCGATTACAGACATTACAAGAGTAAAAAGTATCAAAATTACAGTTCAAGATAGTGACTACTACCAATCACATATAATCACCAATGACAATAATTAATAATTACAATTCAATGAGCCTTGAGGGTGAAAGTGAAAAATATAAAACTTATAACTTATAACAGACTTTAAAAGACAGTGAATGCAATTATCGTATTACAATTGATAAAATAAGATTAACTCTGGATTATACTAATTCAAGTGATACCAGTCTCAACCAGGGAGAGAGCAACTAAATTGAGAATTCTCACTTACACTTTACTAGCACACAAACATTTAACTTGCCCTAGACTATTCCCAGGCATTATGTCACTCTTCCGCGAGACTACTGGAGATAATCTTATATCCTTGCTTGGTTGAATTGATTAAGAGACAGATTATATTAGTGAATGAGATCTTACTCGGGAGTTGTATGAGAAACTGCTAGTTTAAAACTTTACCTACAGGAATAGGAATCTCCTATCTCCCGTTCCCTATCGGAATAACTCCTCTTCGTCCATGACAACAGACATATTTTATATTTACACTAATATTTAATAATTAATAATTCTGTTAAGCTCACATCTATTTAGTTTTACAGGTTTATAAATTATAATTAATCCGTCTATTCTATATAAGATGTAAGATACTACTTGTAGTTGTTCGTGTATAGTAGGTTGTGAGAGGTCTCAAGTCCGAGTAAATTAATTAGCCGGCATGTGCTGGAATTTCAATTTAAATGGCGACGTCCAGGATAGACAGCTAATGACTTTGTCAAATGTTTAATGAAATAAAGCTGAAAAAAGCAAATGGATGACTGAAAAAAAAAAAAAACCCCTCAGGCAATTACAGTTTGCGTCCTCGAGAATCTAAATAAGGTCTAATTAACATAATCCAAATAAACACGGAACGAGGTATCGTAACGTAAGACGGTAGTACCGATCGGATCGAATGATAAGCGCGTAATGTCTTGACTCCTGTGACCACATCATTAACCGCTTCAACCAACACAAACGATCTCAACATATAGCTTAAATATATAGTTTAAGAAAGGTATATACCCTAACATAAGAAAGGTATTATATAGTTAACTCGCGGTATTAATTTGCGTGATTATTTGCATGAGAAAGCAACACATTTAATTCTGTGAATAAAAATAATTGTTTGTCTAAGCCATTGGATTGCAGTGAAGCGAGCCTGCAACTGTAATAAAATTATTTTGATTTCAATTACTTATAGAGAAAGAAGAAATTCTTTATTTTAGTAAGAAAAAAAAAACAAATCAAAAAATTTTGCACTTGCTGTGTTGTGAAATTGAATAACTGAATTGATTTCAAGCAACCCACGCTTTTTTTTTACAATAAAATAAATTTTTCATTAAGCACTCTCCCTTAATTTTGAACTTATTAAAAATCGTTTAAGTTTGTTGTGTTTTTTCATAATAATTTTTTTTAAAACATTTTTTTTAGTCTTTTAAAAGTTAATTTTTTAGTTCAAGAAAAATTTTTTTTAGTTCATTATTTTTTCTAATTTTGATGTAGAAAATTTAAAAAATAGTACATTAATTAAAAACAGATTTAAAATATAAGTTGATTTGATTTTTAAAGAGTGCCTGCAATCGCAGCATCATCAACTTGTTTAAAAATAAATGTGATAACTGCCATAGAATTTGAAACGAAGGGAACCGTAATTGGTGAAGCTAAAATAGCGACGTTGTATATTTGTAAATTGTAAAATAGTTAAACAAAGATAAATAGCGTTGGAGAGAACGGATTTTTGTTTGAACTCGTTTAGCGTACTCCTAATTGTAAAACTAGCAAACACGACGGGGAGAAATGAAAGTGATCGACATCGACAGGAAGCTCGACTCGGAAACTCGATGAATGTTGAACGAGGACGAACTAACGAGAGTCAAGAGATAGGAGATGCAGCAACAACCGGGCATGCATTGAGGGATGACTGCATAATTAGAATCGACACTCCCTCTATTACAGGTGCCCATCCTCCGAGAGTGTAGTGACATCTCAACTGCCGCATTTGACTATTGATTGAGGCTGTCTGTGTCTCTTTTCGACCACCCTCCTTTATTTCATCTCCCTCGCACCAGCGTTAGTTACTCCACGGCTTTATAAACCCCCTGTTCAATGCGTGGGTGCATTATACGCCGGCGGTTTGCCTAAGCACGTAGTCAAATACTCTACGTGCGGATCCCGAGAGCAGGGACAAAAACCCCATGGCTCTAACCCCCTCGCTTAGTTGTGACACTGTGGTCGAAACCGCAAAGCTCCTGTTACACGACTTGACACTATCGAAAAGTCGAGATTTCATAACTCTATTACGCACTTGCGTTGAAAGCTTCTACTCTGATAAAAAAATTAATTTGATTCATGAGCAAAAATTTTAATAGTTTCTCGGCTGTTTTTTTCCACATTTTGGGACCAGAAAGCTAAAAGTAAGGTTTATTTTATCGCAGGGTGATCCAAGCAATTGTTTATAAAAAGTTAATTGTTTAAAGCGCTATGTAACAACGCGTAATTATCTAGAAAATTTTTCATTTCTTCTTCTCATCTCTGCAAATTTCCAAGTCAATAAAAAATTTCAAGTCTTAAACTTCTTAAGGAGCTATTCCTTGTTTACAATGGATATAATTTATTTAAAGTCTGCCCTATAAAAAACTACCATAAAATTTCACTCTGAATAAAGTCAACTAGTATTCCTTAGTCTAACTTCTTTAAAATCCAGATGAAGTCAGGCTCCTTCATTTTGGCAAACATGAAGATTTAATTTCTACTTAATACTCTTTAGTCATGAAATGACTATTAGACTATCAAACAAAGGCATAACTCGCTCAGAATATAAGAATAGAAAGACTGAAGAGTGTGTACAGAAGCTCATCACGTCCGTGGATTGGCTGATGTCGAGTGGATTGGTGGTTGATCGTCTTCTGGACTATTTCCTGGTTGTGATATACCCAGCCAGGAGCCGATGGAGAACTTTCTCCATTATACGGATCCAAATAGAATCATTAATTCAACTGAGGTCTCACTGGATTTCGAATCCTCAATGTTTCTTATTCTCAATTTGCGTTAATGGTCGCAGCAGTTTGGTGAAGTCGATACTCTTAACTCTCGGCAGAGTCTATACACAGACATTTATAGTAGGTAGTACTCGGATGTTAAAAGGGGATAAGGATTTCACCTGTGATACATCAATGTCTAGTACAACCGATAAAGAGGGTCGTGTCCCTCAGTCCTCCAAGATATCTTATTCCCCTGAGAGTAGAACAACTATTTCACCTTCTTTTCATCTAACATACTCTCACACATACAAACTTGTATTATTCGAATGGTACTGCTTCTATTCCCTCCTCCTAGTCTCGGCGATCGGACCACTACAGAATCCAGAAAATCAAAATGTCTTGGGTACAAAATCAATTACTATTTTTTCACGTTATCTTTACACTTTCCACTTTCAGGGAGAACAATTTTCATTCTTACATTTTTTTTCCTACTTGTGATTTTTTTTTTTTTTTTTATCCAAACGAATCGATTTATTTTCCCCAGTACCCAATCCAAGATAGCTTTCATTTCAATTTCCGGTCACGCCAGAAATCTCGAAGCTATGCCATTGAATACCAACGAACCAGAAAGCTCAACTCCTGCCTGCCGGAGGTTAAGGTGTAAATATAGGTGTTGGTATAGAAAGTTGGTACACACATACAAAAGGAGGATCAGGATTAAAAGGCAAAGGGTAAGACGAATAAAACTTAAGGCATCGTCTCTGTGCAACGCTGATAACGTTGAATTATAAGACGACTATATATTAGATTCCACTTTCCCGATACGCCTCGCAATTAAAACACCTTGGATCATCTCACTGTCGGGTTTTACACCTTTACAATGATTATCCCTAACACTTCATTATGAAAAATAAGGCCAGCATTTACTAACAAAAATTAAAACGATCCAATAACAATCTTAAAAAATTTTTGCAAAAGTTTAAAGTTCGAAATCTGGATTAAATATTAGATAAGCAGAAAAATAATAGGAAAGCTTTTTAATAGAAAATTAAATTTCTTATAAAAAATACACTCATCAATTTTTCCGTACCTTCCATCGTTCAGACAAAATTTTTAAAAAAGTTGAAATTTAAAATATTCTAACGCGCAAGCTTAAAACATTTAGTAATTTAATTGAATTCTTAAAAATGTCACACCAAGATGACGGTGTAAAATTATTGAGTACAATTTTCAAATTTTTTCATGTGTTAAAATTTCTCCAAGCAAGGTCATGACCGCTACCTTACATTTCGATACAGAAATAAATTCTCTTGCATTATTTATAACCTGAACTCGGGTGTTCCAGCATGAGTTAACAATTTACAAGAGGTTATTTATCTCGGAATACAAATAAGTATAAATAAATAAATTAAAAAAAAAAAATAAATAAATCAAAATAATAATAAATAACGGCGCGTTTTTTATCGTATCAATTCGTAAAATTCGATCCTAACGATTTTGTCAAACGTGCTGTTGAAGTGGTTACTAATGCAAAGCTTCGTCTCGGAGGGAATTTGCACGTCAAGCACGTTTGTCTGTCTGTCCATCGGGGTATCAGGTGCTTGTCTTCGGGGATCCGGGATTCCGGGTTACAATTTTGTGTGTAAAAGAGGATTCAAAAGAATTATTTTTTATCTTTCTAGTCTCCTTTATTCTCCTCCGCCCTGTTCACTCCTCTCCCTGGTTGTCAGCAGTAAAAATAAAATATAAAATATATTTATGCATTAAATGAAAACTTGGAATAAGAGTATGAGTGGAGGCAGATCGGAATATCCGAAAATGTAAAAGGTGGTGTTGAATAAAAGTGAAATAGAGCTTGATGGGCACGCGAATACTGCCTAAATGTGACAATGAATAAACGAGAAATGTCGTAAATCCAATGATTTATTGAGCTGATACAAAAGACTGAGGTTGAAACCCTGACACAATTGATTCCTGGTTTAATCTTATCCTGATGTAGTGTTATGCCAAAGGCTTTCTTAATGGATCTAAAGACAAGCTGATTAATTCACAGAAGCTATCAACAATCGCGAAAAAAAAAACAATAATAAGAGAAGTAGAGAGGAAAGTAGAAATAACGATAACGATAACAAACTAATGAATAAAAATAAGGGTGAGATTGAGATTGAAAGTGAGAGTGAAAGTGAGGGTATTGATGGTGATGTTGTTTTTTATTGGAGTAAAGAAGTTGTTCGGAGACACGACAAATTATGCCAATACTTTTACGCTTAGAGAAGCATCGATCTGGAGGATGGAATACGCCGAGGCCTTTGGGAACGACGCCGTAGAACAATTCCGTATTCTGATAAGTCTCCTCTACAATGATTGTAGCAACCTTATCCTATCCAAGAGGATGGTCATCCCTTGGGACAGGAGCCTGGATATGTCTGGAATAGCGAGCCAAATTACCCGTAAAATTAGCGCGGAAACTCTGAATTTATTCTATTTCAGAATAGAGTGAAGAATAAAATGAATAGGGTAAAAAGTTTCCCGGTGCATAGTATAAAAAAATGTTTAAGATAAGAATGAGAATAAAAATAAGAAAAATGATAAATTTGTCAGCTGGAAAATTTATTATTTTGTTGGTAGTTTTAAGTTTTAATAACTGTATACTTGTTTTTTAATATGGCGGTAAATATTTTGAGAGGTGAGTTTAGTTGAGTGTTTTGTTTTTCAGAGGACTGAGAAGCGAAAAAGTTTCTTCATTTTGTAGATATAATATACACTGTCGAGAAAATGAGACACTCGAAAATGCGTATTATACGCTCGTTATATTATGTGAGTGTATACATGTACGTGTACGGGTTTTTTGTCGCGAGTACGAAGAAAAAGCAGCAGTGAGGAGAGGAGGGTAGATGGAAGTGGGTGGCGAGCCTGTTGAAGGAAGTGCCAGTAGACGAAAAGAGGAAAAAGAGAAAGTGAAGAACGGATCTTGGGAAAGCACCTGCGCCAGTATAAGGAGGGTGGAAAAGACAATTGATGACACACGCAAAAAAATATAAAAAAACGAGATGGAAAAAATACCTCGAGGGTTTTCCCTCGCTTGTCGCTCAGGTCTTACCACCCTACTAGGAAAAATATATTACATGATATCAAGACTTATAAGCCCAGTTTCAACACTACGTCGATGAAAAACATCTGGATCTATAAATTTATTAGATGAATTATTTTTTACTTGTTTTGGATTTATCGCGTTTTTCGGGATTAGTTTCATAAATTTAAAGACGCGGTAGAGAAATACTTTACTAATGATTTTTGTTGGACTTGAAGAAATTTTAATTGTAATTTATAATTGTGATTAATATCTATTTTGATATTAAATCTCTGTTAAATCTCTAAATAAAAAATTATTTTGATAATGTTTTGAAAAAAAAAATATTCCTATGTTTTCATGACCTTAATGATGTTGGTTTGAACATAAAAGATTTGTGTGGAAAATTGACATGGTAGTGGCCTCTAGCAGATTAACGATTAAGCATCTAACAGAATTAGATGTCGACAATATCAAATGCTGTGTCAGTTATTCTATTGCAGAAATGATAATAAATTGGAAAAATAAAGTATTTTACTAAAAAGTACGGAACTGAAAATAAGCGGCCTCATAATTATTATACATAATCGCATCTATAATTAAAATACGTGTACAAAGTAATATCACTCACCGGTGATGAACTCTGCTACGTAAAAGATTATATTTAAATATATATTTTATATCAGAGCGTTCTTTTCGAAATCACCGTGAGTGCGACGCGAGAAAAAGATGGAATCGGCTGTTAACTCTTCTCTTACCTCTCGCTGTAACACAAGGGTGCTGAACTTGATCGAGCGCCATCTTACGACAACATTTTTGCCGTCTAAATCTAGCAGCATATCAGCTTTCATCCTAAAAAGATCATCATCAAATCATGACCAATTCATCAGTTTAAATCATTCATCAACGTAATATACATACCTAGGTATTATTATTCATAATACCATCAACAACTTTAACCAACAAGTATATGACATTGACTCCCGACCACGATGCAGAAAATAGTAGAAGTCTAAAAATTTTTCTTCTTCAATCGATGTATAATTTTCTAATAAAAAAAAATTTTCAGATTTTTACTTATTTCAGTGACATTCCGTGTACTAATTTACTTGCTAAATTTCTTTACAAATTTTTCCATATATATAAATAAACTAAGCGACTAAATTTCGATTGAAAAAAGCGATCAAACTTACTAATGTACACATTAAAAAATTTTGCGTCAATGCGTCAAAAAATTTTATGTTAAATATTTAACACTTTTTTGTGTTAATTTAACACAAAATTTTTTGACCCAATGACGCAAAATTTTTTACTGTGTACGTATCTTGAACAAGAAAATTTTAAATCATACTTTTATCTTTATCCCGGAAAAAAATAGTTACACTTGACATTACTATACTCGGTGTTCCTGTATTTTGTGTTTTAGTTACTTAAAAAAAAAAAAAAAAATGTTCAATAATTAAACGATTATACCAAAATACGCAGCAGAACATCTAGATGCTTCTCTCTCCCCTTCAGTTGTGAATAATATCTCTATGACGCAGTACTTTTCCGTTATATTTTAGCTCTTTCATTGGCCGCAAGCGCTGTTACGCCCGGCAAATTCAAATTTCTTGTTTTCCCAGCGCAGTATTTGACTAAAATAAAGACGCGTGCGCATTTATCTCTATACTACCAAAGCTTCAAAAAGTATGTGAACACTATACACATTAGATAGACAAAAAGAGAGTGGGGATGTTTACTAAACGTAACCCGAGTCTGACATACGTGGCTGTTTTTTTTTTCCATCGTCAATCGATAAAGTCTGCTGGAATAAAAATAATGTCAAGTGTGACAAGCTTAAAACAAGCCTTACAAACAGTTAGTAATTCACAATAATTAAAAATAGATCTGATTAATAACAATAAGTGTATTTAACCGCAGAGAATTGATTAAGATAAAACTTTTTTGGTTGCAGTAAATCAAGGCGAGGAAACACCGTAAATCGTCGTTGAGTTTGGTGCGATTGTAAGCATCCAGTGCGGCCATTACTGTCGTTCTCTATTCATTTCCAAAGAACAACGCAGTTTTACATAATTATTTTATTATTTACCGAGAGGTAAAAATAAAGACAAGAATATGCTTCGCTTGTCAGATAAATTACTAGGTCCTTCCTGGAGAGCCGTTACACCGGTATCATTCAACATTTATTCATCAACGAACCCTGACATGATAACTGTTTATTATTATCCTAAAGACGCAACTGCTGACTCTGAGGGTGATGATAAATTTACGAGTTTCAAAAAACAGTTAGTCGTAAGTTATTTTTATTTTTATCATTTTTTTCTCATATTTGTCTCATCAGACAATAATGAATTTATAATTATTTATTAAATTTTTTTATGAAAATTAATTTAGCAGATATTTAATAATTTTTTTAATAAATAAATTACTACATTAAAAAAATGAAAAAAAATGGACATTTAGAAATTTTAATAAATTAAAAATGCAATTTTTTAAAAATAATTTTTCGGAACAAATTTTTTTGTTAAATAAAATTAAAAAATGGTCAAGTGACAGCTAACTTAAATATCATATTTTATTACAGAATTTGAATGTTTTGAAGAATAGTGTTAAATCTATTGACTATATAGACGATGAGAATGATGTCATTCACATTGATTCTGAGCAAGAATTTATGGAAGCAGTAAAGGTTGGCAATTTTATAGTTTGAATAAAATTTTATATTACTTTGTATAATTATTTGTTGTTATATTTCTATTTTAGTTTGCTAAAGCGTACAAAGAAAAAAATGGCCAGAATATTTTCTTGCTGATTGATGAAAAGTCTGAGCGAGTAGCTAATTCTGAGAACGCTAAAATATCAACTGACGATGACAAAGCAGAACTGATGGAAGAGGAAAGCAAAGTTGATGTTTCAACATCCCAGCAAAGTGAAACCGTTACGCAGAATGATTTCAAGCATAGATACAACAGCATTAACAAAAAATCTAAATTAAATAAACCTGATGATAAATCAGAACCAAATGCTTGCTGCATAAATTATTTAGAACAGGTACACAAAAAGAACAAAATTACACTGCATATCCTCCCATATTATGTTCAGTGTAATATGTGGTGAAAAAAAATTTCAGATATCAAATATCATCCAGATTAGACTAAGTTATTTTTGTAATAATACAAACTTGGTCAAATCGGAGATTACACTGAGTATAATATAAAAATAATTTAGTATAACCTGGATTTATTTAACTTATCGATCTCTTTTTTTTTTTTTAACTAAATTCATACATTTGCTTAAAAATAAAACTAATTATTCATTCATTTCAGTTCAAGCAAGAGATCACTACTGAAGTAACGAAGAATGTTTTAAAAAAATTATCCAGCGCTTTGAATCCGTCAGAAATTGATGCAGAGATAAAAAATGAAGATAGTCATGATAAATTGAATCACGATACTCCGCAACTTTCAAACTCAGATGAAAGTTCATTGGGAAATCATAATTTTTCACCAAAGACCCCACCACTTTCTGATTCTACGAGGCACCAAGGGCCTGTTATTCCGACAAATCCTGAAAACAAACATGACGCTAAAAATGATATGAATGATGACAACTATCCCAAGTTCAAAGTACCAAATTTTACTATGACTTACCCGAGAACACATATAAGCACTAATTACTTGTCACCGAACAATTTCGTTTATGAATTCATGAAATCTCACCCACAAGTATTCGAAGACTCTGAGGAGTATGGTTATTTACCCCGCAGTGAAACATCATATGGCGATGAGTTTTTTAAAATTGAAAAAGAAGATTTGAAATCCCAGCGTACGGCTGCTATTTCTACTCCTGCTGAAAAGAAGAGTTCCAACGATCAGAAAAAAAAACCCAAAATAACAAATTTAGTTGTGCTTAAACGTGATGACTTGACTCAAGAACAGAAGAGTATTATCGATCAATTCAAAAAGTTTAAATCCAAAAGGCCAAATGTCCTAGAGATGAAGTCGACAATTAAAAAAATCGCAGCCCCTTCTCCAAAGAAATCAAGCTCTTCAAAAATAAAAAATAAATCTAAAATAGAAAAAGAATTGGCGTTGAACGCCAAGATGTTATCCAGTTTGAAGTTAGATAGCGAAGAAGTTCAAAAAACCGGCGGATGCAAAAGAAAGTCTCATTCTACTGATGAAAATCGTCCTGATAAATCTTACAGCTGCGACGATTCTTTGAATTCACCGATTCAAAGTCCCCCAGATGCAATGACATTCGAAACATATGAGAAGCTGATGAGAAAAAAACTTGACCAAGAGAGGCAATTTAGAGTCAATTTTTTAAAGAACATGAGGATTTTCCCAAACTCGTCAGTGATTCCAGTTAAAGATGAAGCAAAAGACGCTAAAGATAATGTTAAAGAGACCTGGTCTCAAGACACTAATCAATCTGACGGCGAAGTCAATGACAAAATAGTACTTGATCAAGATGAACAATCTACCAGTGATGATATCAGTACACTTTCAGAAACAAGTAGTCTGTCTGGAGTAAGCGAGAATAATTTCGAGCTTGTTTATTACGATGAAGAAACTAATAACGTTGATGTTAAAGCAAAAAAGCGTGGTTCATCGAGCTTAGATACCAAAGAAAATTCGGGTACAAAAAATACTTCTGCAAATTCAGTTAAAAAAGATGCTGGTTCTGTAAAAAATAAGCCGACTAAAACTGAAGAAGGGTCAAAAAAATCTGAAGATCCGAAGAAAGAAGTGCGTTTTGACGTAGTGGTTGAAGACATTGGGCCTGAAAATGAGTCTGAGGAATTGATTCCGGAATTAACCAAACGTCCAGGTGGTGATTATTCATATGTACGTGAAACTTTACCCAAAGCTAAAGAAGCTGTTGCAGAGACATCGGAAGCTGACGAAAAAAATACCAAGAAAGAATCAGACTGTAACAAGCAACAAAGTAAGCCTACATCAAATCCTATTGGAGACCCTCGTACTTATTGGAATACTTGTTACATACCGAAATCTCACATAGATATCAAAACTTTTACAGATAAAAAGAGCCAACACAACAATCCAAGTTACTCGACGACTGTTCCAAACGTATCTTCAAGCTGTTTTGTGGTTCATCCATCAGCCCCGAAGTCGCCAAAGACTGAAAAAAAATTGAGGGAGTTGGAAAAAAGTATGAAACAGACTAAGAAAGAATTAAAAGAAGCTGAAAAAAAATTATGGGCGTACCATGAAAAGTCAACCAGCAAAGCTCCTCAAGATGAACATACCCCTAGTAACTTTAGCAATCCAATGCCATCGGGCGTACCTTTATATCCAACTTACAGTACAAGTGCTTCTTGTGACTACCCTAACGATCCTAAGCATAACCCTGATCCTTTTTCATATGGATATTTGCACTCTCGCAGACACAGCAACCCGACTAGAATGCCTCCTATGTATGCACCACCACCACCAACTTTCTATCCGCCAAATTACATCCCACAAAATTTCTCTCCACAAGGCTTCGATCCTTACGTACCGATGGCTTCAACTCTGGAAAATATTGCACAATTTGCATTTCAATCTATCTCAGCCAACGGTTTTGATCCCCTGAAGTCATTCCACGAGAATGTTGCTTCCAAAGCTGGTGATCAGGCTTACGCTCATGCTCGTAAAGCCGTTGAAAATTACTTTAGCAAGCAGGTAAATTGTGTCCTCAAATCATTAAATATTTAACACGTGTTCTTTTTGGATTTTATCTAAAATAATGATTTTTTTTTTTTAAGCAGAATGAGAAACGTTGAATCCTGGAAATCATCGACTCGTGGATCTTCCATCTTCACGTCCTTTTTATTATATTTTTTTTCTTATTACTACTATATATTATAATAAATTACAAATATATATATAATCTATTCAAAATTACTATTTATAAAACTATTTAAAGTAGTATGATACTTTTAAACAGTATTTCTCGAAAAATATTAGTTTTTATTATTGAATATTATCGAGATAAACTATAAAAATTATTATATAAATTATATGTCATTTGTGTATGACTTTCTTTTGAAATAAAGAAATAAGAATTTATTTATGACTTGTAATTAAAAACTAGTAATAATTTAATTTATTAACATAATATTTAAATTTAACCGTCGCATTTTCTCATTACTTGGCCAATCATATCACTCAATTTTTTTCCAGTATAAATAGAAGTACCATTTATCGTCACTGAAATACTAAAACTATTTTTTTTTTATCTGAAATTTTTTTTCATTGCAGATTACACTGAGTATAAGAAACAAATTCATATTAATTTTTTTAGAATAACATAAAACGAAATGGAAACATTATTCCACATTTTCATAAATAATTTCAATAAAGCGTTTTATTATACAACAAAAAATATCAAAATATCTTGATAAATATTTACAATTATTTTTTAGCCTTAAAATTAACCATTCATTATACAACTAATAACACTCTTACAGTCTAATGCAAAAGAAAATGTTATTCATCATTTTTGGTGAAGGACGGATTGCTTTCCCCGTAGTCTTTAAGTCTTGTGCCGTTTCTCGCGTCTGCAACGTCATCATAATGATCGCTATCATCATCATCATTAACGATAACATATCTATAAAACTTGGCCATGACTCCAAAAATGACCATGTCGACAAGCATAAGTCCAGCAAAAAGGAAGAACTCGTTAGCCTGGTAAAAGAACCATCAATTAGAAGATGAAACAATGAAAGTCACAACTCCAGGTCAAGACTTTGACAACGATACCAAATTTAACCGTAAAAAACTATTTTATCATATAATTATTCTGGCCACAAAATTTTGCTTATTCTCTTAATAATATAGATAAATATCGAGTAAGTACAAAGTATCAATATCAAAAATAAATATTACGCCAGAGACAGAATTAAATTATTATCTTTTATAATTCCCCGAGTAAACTCACCTGCCTATCAAAGATCTTAGCTTCGGCGATTATGACTACAATGAGATTACCAAATGCAACAGTGAAGAGCCAGCCGGCTTGCAGGAGCGACTTCATGCTGATTGGAGCCTGAGTAAATGCAAATTCAAGACCCGTCACTGAGAACATTACTTCGCCCATCGTTATGATTATGTACTGAGGAATCAGCCAGAGTATGTGCATGGAATTTGGCGTGGTAACTGTTACCATACCCGCTTGGTTTAAATCTTTAGACGCATAAGTTTGGACAGTGTAAACACCTCCCATTTTTAACTTTATTTCTTTTTCAGCACCGTTTACTTTAACTTTGTAGGTTCCAGGATCTAGTTCGACGAACAGCGAGTGTTCTACTCCTTTAGCTGCTTTTGATTCGTATTTTTTGTTATCTTTGCTATCAAGTACTTCTACAAGAGCCGGAGTATCTAGGGTATTGTGGGTAAGTACTCTTATTGCTGGATTTCCTACATCAGTTTTATTTACATGGTCTTCGAACTCGTACGGACTAGATTCAGGAATTAGAGCGAAAGACGTCGCTTTTTTTTCAGTCACATTGAATGACCCTATTATAAAAAGTAAGATATTTATAATTTCACATAAAAAAATTACATAATATAATCTAATGTAGCGCTCAGAATTTTTCTTATTTTCTTAATAACACAGATGTTATTTCGAACTGCAATTTTTCTAGTCTTACACTGAGAGAAATAATTTATTTTGAAAAAAAATGAACATTTTTGCGACAAGAAATTTGTTGAAAATTTTAAACAATTTTATTTCATAGCTGAAGAAATAAAAATTGTTCTCTCGGTAACTTTCTTGATGAAAAAAAGTTTACTAGATTTAGGTAAAAACAATTTTTGGATTTCTCTATTTAAAATTGTTCTTTTTCATAAGAAATTTTTTCTCTGAGTCTAAATTTAAAACCACACTTATTACTATTTACAATGTAATTTTTACATTTTTTTTCGCGTGTTTAAAAGAAAACATTTGATTGAAATAAAATGTACCTACCATAATTAATTTCGGTAATACCACATTTTGAAAAATTAATCTCATACTTGATAGATTTATCACCGACTGCATTTATGTTTGTATCTTGCCACATTGCAAAAGGAGATATATCAAATGACTGGTTATTATTTAATTTAATACCTACATCACAATTGTTTGGGTTGAATAGTCTTAATTGCGCCAACCCATTGGACGGCAATACTGGATATGTTTTCTGTAGAAAACATTTTTTATTTAATTAATAAATCTTACCGATTTTATATTACAGATATTGAATATAAATAATACATACCTCGAGCTGTAGTTCTACAAGCCCGGAAACAATGAACGCAAGACCGGCAAGAAACCCGCCAGTTGCCATTTTTTTAAGCGGCGTATTTATAATCTTTATTTTAGCCAGCACTGGATAAATGCAAGTCTCGAAAATGGGGATAAATATAACGATAAAAAGTGGATTGACAACTTGCATTTGGTCAGCTTTTAGGACAAAACTTCCTATCTGACCGTCCATCCTTGTGGCTTGGAATGTCCAACGCGATCCTTGTTGATCGAAAAGTGCCCAAAAGAACGGCAATGGAATGAATAGTGTGAGAACTCGGAATGTTGACTTTATGTCAGATATTAATTTTGAATCGTATTTATCATCAGCATGATCCAGCCAATGATCACGGGAAATTTTTTTTGTTGTTGTTTTTTTATAAATTGCATGCTAGAAATTAATAAATATTTAAATAAATTAATTATATTACACTGAGAGAAAAAATTATTTTTAAGAAAAACTAGCACTCTTGTTACAAAAATTTCAATTGTTGGAAATTTTCAACATTTTCCTTTATCAGCTTAAAAAATCACATTTTTCTTATGATATTTTTTTTGGTAAATAATTTTTTTTTCCATATAAAAAAGATAATTTGAAATAAAATCAACAAGTATCTCATTAAAGCCTTAATTTTTTTTATTTTGATATATTTAATCGATTTTACTAGTCTGATGAATTAGACTGCGACAAGAAAAATAATTTTTTGTCATCAAAAACTTGAAGTCGAATGAAATACTTGTTGATTTTTTTTTTTAAATTATTTTTTTTTATGGACACAAAAAAATTACTCCAATCAAGTAAATAATTTTGAAGAACATCTTCTCGATTCGAGTAGAAAAATTCCTAATCTAATTAATTTTTCTTGGCTTAAGTAAATTTGACTTGATTCAAGACAATGAAACTTTTCAAAATTATTTTTTAGGCTCAAGAATTTTTTTTACGATTCAAGGTAATTTTTTATATATTAAAAAAAAAACTTGATTTTGTAAAAAAAAAATACTATGAAAAAAATTTGATTTAATCAGCTAGAAAAAAATAAGGTGATGAAAATTCCCAACAATTTAAATTCTTGTAGCCAGAATGCTTTTTTTCTCAAAAGTAATTTTTTTTTTAGTGTAATTTTAAAATATTTCAACTGACCGATATGCATTTGGTGACATTTAAAAAAACATTTCCTTCTGGTTTCTTCATCTTGTACATCGATTTACCAAACAAAAAAATAACTAAAAAATAAATCAGCCAATTAGTGATAAAGTTAAGTAACAAAATATTTAAAAGAATGAATTTTCAAAAAATTACCAATGGACGTTGTCATCAAAATAGCTGGAACAAGAAATGCAACAGAATAACAAGTCTGTTCTCCAAAACATTTAACACCATGACGTAACTCCGGAGTAAGAAATGTGGAGATCAACGAACCTAAATTAATAGCAAAGTAAAATACCGAAAAGAACATCGCTAAATATTTTTCCTGCTGTGGAAGAATAAATTGATCGCCTCCAAAAGCGGCAACGCATGGTTTAATTCCCCCGGATCCCAAAGCGATCAGAAGTAATCCAAGTATTGAAAATTCTCTGCAAATAATTTATTTCATAAGTGCGACGTAATTAACGCATAACAGAGAATTGAAAAAATAACTTTAAACTTTAAATAGCCCGCAACTAATCACAATTAAAAGACGTCTGTTTCGTTAAATTTATTTTCATTGACATTGACAGCACTCATATAATTTAATCAAGAAGAGTGATGTAATTTATTGATATTTAAAAATTTTAATTATTTTATATTTTCAAAATTCTTATCGAATAATCTCCAATTAAATTATTTATAATTGAAAAAATAAAAAAAGAAAACTTAAGTTATATAATGATAATGAATTGCAATTAGGTAAGTGAAATCTCCGAATCTGGCACATGTCCTTCAAGTAAAACACAATCCTTATTACCTGATAGGCAGACCAAACGTCGGAGCTGCACTTGCTGCTAGTAAAAGTTGTCCGATTGCATAAACAATACTCAGATAAAGAATGGTCCTGAACTTGCCAAGCCATGAATCTGCGAGTATCGCTCCGATCAATGGAAAGAAGTATACAAACATAGTGAAGGTATGATAAATAACCGTTGCCGTGTCATCGCTATAACTTAATTTTGATGTCAAGTACAACGATAGAATTGCTGTTAAAAATAAAATTTATTAATATTAATATTGTATATTAATCAAGAAGATACTTTGTTTGAGCTTGAAGTACATACTTCGCATTCCATAGTAAGAAAATCTTTCGCAAAATTCATTGCTGACGATGAAAAATACCGACTTTGGATATTTTAGTTTCTAAAATTATTAATTATAATTATTTACTTTATAATCAATTAATATCTTTAATTATATAAACAATTTTTATCTATTTTTTAAATTAATTTTACTCAGTTGACAATTAAGATTAAATATAATTATAGTGATATCGACGGTCATTTATTAATTAAATATCAATAATAATAAAAATTAACTCTGATCTATAACATTAATGTCTTTAATGGAGATAAATACTAATTATGATTATTAATTATTACAGTTGATCGATACTTATTTCTTGGAAATTTTATTTATTTAATTAACTGATTAAAAGTATGATTTCAATTTAAAATAATAAATAATATAATAAAAGGGGGAAATTATTGTTATTTAATTTAATTTTTTTAGTCAGTATTGATTAAGAGAAAATATACTTGACAGTACTTCTTAAAACAATTCAATATGCAGTCAGCATTTAAACACGGATTCATTCCTTTTCTTGTCAAGTACTTGACCCCATACCCAGAACAAATAGATATTTATATAACTATATGTATACACTCTTCAGACGGAGTTCATTTGCTTTATAAATAAAAAAACAATTAGGAAAAGGAAATAGTTAATACTTTTATAGCGCAATTAAATTAATATGATAACAATATTTTAAATCGACTTTTTTTTTATCTAATACTAATCCTATTGTTTACACAAATGAGTTTGCTGCTTAATTTACGAATCAAATAAGCATTGTAAAATATAATAAGAATTTGATAAAAATAAATGTCTTTACGACTTTGATAATGTTTGATTTAATGAAAAAATAGTTATTCTTCAATGGGTGTTGACACAATTGTATTTTACAACCCAAATAATTTTTTACACAATAAATTATGAATTATTGGCTAGTTATTTTTTTAAAATGCAATAATTTTCTTATTAGTTAAAAAATTTTCAATTTTAATTTTTTATAAATAATCAATTTTTTATTTTTTTTTAAGTGTAATTTTTATTAATTAAATTTTTAATCAGCATCAATGAAAAAAAAATTACCTTGGTTTGTTTTTCTTCATTAGAATTCATGATAGTTTTACAAGCGTCAAGTGTAACTTAATTTAAATTCAAAATTCCTAGTAACTTTCACTTATAACAAATAATCAATTGAAATAATACTTGATACCATTAACGGGTGGACAATTTGCAAAGTTAAGTTGTTAAATAACTCAATAAATAAATTTTATTTCATCGTTAAGTGATTGACTTTTAATTGATTTCTGTGACGGATCAAAGGCGGCTTGAAAGTATAACGAATTAACTTAACGACAAGTAGCACATCGTTGTGAGTACAATGACGGTAAAAACCCGACTGTTGAGTTTAATTCCCATTACAAAGATTGTAACCGATGTGAGCTATACAAGTGAGAAGAAACTTAGCTGAGTTTTCAGCATGCCGAAGGCCAATACAATCCAAGAAGCCGTCGTGGGGACATTGATATGATCAACTGTCATCTATACAGCATATCTACGACAGTTTTTTTGAATTTAAACTACAGTATGGTCATAAATTGTCCAGTCAATACTTTTACTACTAATTATTATTATTATTATTATTTGGTTCAATTGTATCTTGATATGAGAGAAAGTTTAAATAGATCTCAGATACTCTGATATAATTTATCGATAAAATTCCGTCATCGATACACGCTAGTTTTGCGATATATGCTACTAAGCGTCAATGAAGCGTAAAAAA